>CM021102.1:105973585-106236974 GCA_007115665.2 Sequoiadendron giganteum
GTGTACTTGGATAACATGGAGAAAGGCTCTTTGGGCTCTTTCATCAGTCTACTTATTGTTAAATTTTAACACCTAAAAGTGAGAATGAGGAATCTTTCCTAGGATGGTGACCAATTATGCTTCTCAACACCTAGATTACAAAATCCTTGTTAGTATCATTGCCATCACAATAAAACCTATTGCTTGAGATATAGTCATAGAGGTAAACAAATTGGCTTTCTTGATAGTAGATACATTCTATACAATTCAATCCTTGCATTAGAGATTGTTGAATGGGCCCAACAAACTACTCATGATGCCCTTACTATTAACTTAAAAGTTTGACAATGCATATGATTGCATCAATGTCCTTTCATTTATAAAAGGCTCAAATGGATTTATTTTTAACCCTAAATTATTATCACACATTCAAAATTACAAAATACCAGTTGAATGAAGAACCTTCATTTGAAGGTGATGTCGTCATGACCTTTGAATGAAGAACCTTCATTCAAAAATGATGTCATGTCAAGACTTTCAAATGAAGGTATTTTTTATTTTAAATATTTCATGTCCAAAATGCTTTATAAAAGGAACGTTGGCATGAAGGACCTTCAAATGAAGACCTTAATTCAAAGGTCCTTAAATATAAGATCCTTCATATGAAGGTTCCTTTAATGCCATCCCATTATAGCTCTTAGAATTGTTAGAGATATTTTTGTTTCGAAGTAGAGATTGGACCATCAAATAGTGTCACCATGACTCTACCAAGATATCCATCAAATTGATAAACCCTGACTCAACAACCACAAATTCACAAGAAAATTGCCCCTGTCAGCCCTAGGGCATCAATTCAATGCCAAGTTTCTTGCTTTAATAGACCCCTAAATGCAATGAAATTTTCTACTTCTCCATCAAACTTTTCTTCTCAACTTCTTCTCTTTCAACTGTCTTTTGAGCTAATTTGGCCACATTTACAGTCAAGTTTGTAGCTTTTGTAGTTGAAGTTTCAGAAGCTCTTTTGATTATTAACCCTCCCCTTAGGTTTGGGCTAATATGAATAACATAGGGCATGGGCCAATCTTAACTTAGGAAGTAATAAAGTTAGGAAAAATATTTAACTCTATTAATAAAAAGGGGCCCGACCTAGATGAAACAATGAGACATAAGTCATTTTAATACCAACTCCAAAAAGGTAACGACCGAATATATCTCACCCAAGGTTTTACATGGAACATTAGGATTTTTATGAAAGCCAAGGTAAAACCCAACCTTAGGTTCCTCCCAAACAATGTAACAAGCCAAGACAAGGGCAAAGCATAAATGAAATTCAAAGAACAAGATTTGAAACTCCATAAAATCCACCATGATGCACACCAACCCACCGAGTTATAGTTCCAAGACAGTGGGTGGATTGGTGGATGCCATTTCTATTTAGCCCTCAAACCTTTACATAGGCACAACAGGGAAGTCCCTGTATTTGATTGTTTTCTCCCACAAAATAATGATTGAGAACTTCAAAAAAAATGCAAATGAAAGGGAACACATATATTTATCTACACCAATGATCTTAGAGCATTTCAAGCTTGTATGGATCCATACAACACAAAATAACTTCAGAAAAATTGTAAAAACACAGAAAATTGCTTCAAGAACGCGGTATTTGATATGAAATTTTGGTATCAACTCCTCCAACAATTGCAATGGGATGGGAATACAATATGATAGAAGTGGGATAAAAAATGCATCGTTGAAGCATCAAACCAATATGCAAAGATGAAAGAAAGTTCTAACCCCTTAAACTGAAAAAGTTTCTTTTAACTCTAAGTTTGTTGGGTAGCCAATTCTTTTAAGTTATCAAATCCTACCATCATACATAATCAAAATGTTGTTGTTTCAAATGACTATGAGCACTAACTTTCACTATTTGAAGATTTTGAAACCTTGTCATAGAGAATTAGAATAGTAACAATAACTTTCCATCTATCAAGACTTGATTACCTTATAACCTGTCAAATTCTAGCGATGAAATGATAGATTAATCATAATGTCACCTTTAGATCACATCACCGTAAAAGAACTTCATCCAACATGTTTATGAGTGCAGGTACCACCAAATAGGTATTTGTGAGATTTTTCTTCCTCGAGCGAGGGAAATTCAGGAAGAGAAGAGGAAAGCGAGACATGTAGTAGGTCTAAAAGAGGGAGATCAACTAGAGGTCAAAAGATTAGAAGAAAATTCTGTAAACACATGGAATTTTTTCTTGCTGAAGGGGGGTCATGTTCTTATGATGATGAGAGCATAGGTGACATTGAGGTTCCCTTAAGGTACAAAAATCTATGGAAACAATGGGTACCCAAGGAACTTCCTCTAATAAACACTGATCTTTGTGTCAACGAGAGGATATATCGCATAACACCATCGTCATTACATGGTTTGGGCCTATTTTGCATGGATGGCATAAAGGTCTGTTACGAAAAAGTTATTGAGTTGATGGAGTATGTTGGACCCTCTTAAAGCTACAAAGATTGGATGCAGCTAGTTCAATATACATGAAGTATGCGTAGGTATGCACTATCAACAAATTATATACAACTAAAAGATAAGGATCAAAATAAAGGAGTGGCTAGGTACATTGATGGGAGGCCAAAAGCATCAGGGAATATTGTAGGGTTTATAAATAGTACACGACTTGTGTCAAAAAATAAGCAACCCAATTGTATATTTGAGGCGCGAGAGGGAAATCGTGTATTCGTATGTGCAATAAAATCAATAACTGTAGGGGAAGAGTTGCTAATCGATTACAATTTGAATCGCCTAGATACAAACACAATTACTATGGGGGTGGTATGTACTACATACCATTTTACCCAACCTCTAATTAATGACTCCAATATACCATTTTATTATTATGCTTTTTTTCGTAAGTCTATTGGTTTCATTTCGATAATGTTTTTTATATTTAATTTTTGTCACAGCGGGACATTGATCATACGAGGAAGGCTTCGACCCAGAGCATAGATCATGATCCATCTTCACACGCTTCTATCTAACAGGTTTACCTCATTGGAATTGTACAGATTAGATACGAGCAAAATATTTTATTATTATGTTTTTTTCATGAGTTTATTGGGTGAATTTCGATAATGTTTTTAATATTCTTGTTGCAGTTGGCTGATCAGGGAAAGGCACCAGCAATATAGGAGAGCATCTATATGGAGGTGTAGTCACTATTATGCGATGATGACATCACATTTTCTGCAAACCCTGTGGATATGATGAGGAAGGCCCAAAAAAAATGCAATGAAGAAATTCTTAAGTTGGTATTCATAGTGCCTCAAACAGATGAGATAAGAGAAAGGGATAAAATATTATCTAAGAGAGCATAGAACTTGCAAGTAAGCTGTCATGAAATCTTTAATTATAACATAAGTTCATTCATGGTTTTATATTTTGTACTCTTTTATGTCATGAACTCAAATATGTGTTGTTTTTAGAGGATTATTTGCGTCCTCATCATGCTGTTGGCCATGATCAAGGTACTGCAAGTGTTGCCCAAGAAGTAGGGGTTAGTACAAGTGTCAATCTTGATCTTCCTGCGATACAACACATCATCTGACCCCATCATCCGTGCCTATATTGTCGATTGAAATTTCGGCAACACATACCATGCAGGCATTCAGTAGTGCACCGTCTGACAATGAACACATGGCACTACATGTGTCAGTACTTATGGATATAGAGGATGCTAGTACTGGTGATATTTTAGCAGCATTTCCTGGATCTTCCCATATTACTAGTATGAGAACATTGTTGGTCACATTTGTGGTGACCGAGGATTTCCTTCCTATAAAGATAGAGAAGGTTCCAGATACTTTAAATTTTTTTAATTATTATATATATAATCCAATTAAAATTTACTTATTGATCACTCTTTATAGACTAATGATCCCATGATCATTTTGTAGGAAATGATGTTTTTTATAAACATCTAAGTGATCTTACATTGGAGCTCTTCGGGACCACCATACGTACACGGTGGAATGCCCAAAATCAAGATTTAAAATATGAGCTCATTAACTGTTTACTTGTCTTGTTCGGTGATAAAACATTCAACTGAACCAAGGTCCTTAAGAAAGATGGTACCTATCTAAAGTATGTGAGGGACCAATATAGGTCACATTTATAGAAGAACAGAAATATGAGCGTCCCCCTATGATTTGGGAGAGGGAGTGGAAGGACTTTGTGTTGGATGGAAAGGAGAAGGCTGAAAAGAAAAAAAGGAAAGATACCACCGGGCCAAGGAACGTATGTGATACTATCAACAATTTAATTATATATCGATTACTCTTGCTTTTTACATAATCTAACGTATTTCAAATTTTTCATAGGCTACTCAACACATCGAAGGAAAGAAAGGCAAGACTAGAAAAATACGGGCAACACAAACTTGGCTCTGGTGGTTATATGAAATTAGCCGCAGGATTTGTAAGTATCAATAAATGAAATATTGCATCCAAATAATAAATTGCAAACAATTTTGGTTTTATCACACCATAGAAGCAAAATTCATGATCGCATGAAAAAATGCACGGTTGTGATTTCAACAGAGTGCCCACAGAAGAGGACTTGAAGATTTCCTTCCACCAAGGCTATGGAGCCCTGACTGAACACCTAAGAGTCTCGACTGGGAAAACACAATCTTCCACTGCATCCAACACAGAGGTAAATAAACTCAATATTTCAAATTGAATACTTGTGCAATCTATTCAATATTAATTTCCACCATAATAATGTGCCTATTTGTTTTACACAGATAAGAAATGATAATACTACACATGACACTGGAATGCAGCTTGGTGAGGGTGGAGCACAACCTATAGATGAAGGCCATGGTGTGCATCCCGGTACTAGATGTATTCATGTGCTATACAAAACACAGTATGGATTAATACAATTAAACATCTTTAATTGCATTTGGTGTATTAATCAATGTAACCTTTCATGTTTCAACTTTAGAGCAAGTAGAGCATGATCAAAATGTTGAGCATGATCAGGCTAGACAAGATTAGGAACATGATGTGGCTCCATCAGGTAAAGAGGATCACTCTAATGTTCTTTTAAACATATTTAATTGCAATTGGTGTATTAATTAATGTAATCTTTCGTGCTTCAACTCTAGATCAAAATTTAGAGGGTGTTCAACATGTTGAGCATGAGGCTATAAGACAATATCAGGAACATGATGTGGCCCAATCAGGAAAAGAGCGCCACTCTGATGTTCTTTTAATTAATGAAATACGTGTAACAATAATGATAAAACATATCAATTTAAAATTTCTTTGCTATTGCAGAAGACCCCCCCTTGCAGCGGCATCCACGTTGTGAGTACATGACTAGGCATATATTAAGATCATGAGTAGAGCTCAGAACAAATGAAGGGGGGAAAAATGATTTTGAAAATGATACTCCACTTTAGCTTTTTTTAGCTGCAAAAAAGGAAAAAAGAAAAAAAGAAAAAAAGTGATTGTAATCATATTATGACAACCATATTTTTGATAATATGTAAAAACTGAAAAAATGAATGTTATATGTTAATGAATGAATGTGAATATGTTATATGTTAATGAATGAATGTTATATGTTATTAATGGATGAGTGAATGAATGTTATATGTTATTAATGGATGAATGAATTAATGTGAATATGTTAATGAATGAATGTTATATGTTATTAATGCAAGATGAATGAATGAATGCTATATGTTATTAATGGATGAATGAATGATTTATGTTATATGATCGGGTATGGGAAATTGAGAGTGATGTGAGGGGGAGGGGGGGGTGTTGGAGGGGCCAAATGAGCTTCCACCTTCACGTGGTTGGCCCTGTTAAGTAGAGAATATTAAACTATTCTCAAAAAAAATAAAAGCTCAATAAGGTAAGTAATGCACTTTTCAATTTAAGAAATGCATCGTTTGAAGCATCAAATCAATATGCAAAGATGAAAGAAAGTGCTAAATTTTCACTATGAACATTGTGTTGTGTGTGGATTTGGTTTCAAAGCTCTGTTTTTTATTTTAATTTTAGTGGTCTCTAAAATTTGACTTTTGTGCATAACAGATTAGTGGAAAATTTGACAACTCTGAAGGGTTTAGAGGCTCGATTGAGATAGATACATGGATATTTGGATCTTGTTGTTGATGGGAGGCTTCCACTTAACCATGAAATTTTGTACCATTTGCAGGTATGCTAAAATATCTCTACTTACATTCATTCAACTTACTGTAGTATAATATTTGACAAAAATCTCCTTTTCATTATATTTAGATGGATTTTCATGCCCTGTTCCAAAGCACATATTTTAAAATAGGCAAGAAGGATGTTGGCAAGGGTTAAGGAATTTGGCTTTACACCTGCCAATTGCATAGTTTACTTCATTCATCCAGCATATTGCCAATGCGTTTCACAATTGTTGGAATCATATACTATACTTATAGAACTATTAAAATTAAAATATGTAAGTTTCAAATATGGCATTACATATATTTCTATGAGTTTTTGAAAGAAAATATCAAAATGGAGAAATATTAACAAAATAATCTGCATAATTTCTAAGAGATTAGGGAATTTTTTTCTAGAGTTATCTTGAATATATTTAAGACAAAAGTAACTTATAAAGATTGAAGCAAAATATCAGTAGTCTAAAATCACCAATCAAAACATCTTAGTAGTATCTCAATTCAAGAGAACTAGGTCCACTATCCATTAGCCAATAAAACAAATAAAATAAATTCATAAGATTATTCTATTCTAATAGGGTTGACTGGTTGCTTCTTTCTTTTAGATTATCAGGAAGTCGTCAATATACAATTGGTTTTGTCGCCTTCTCTTGCCTCGTGGCTAGAGAGTTTCTTTTGAAGGCATCAAAGTAACCTTCAAAATTGACAATGGCAATGAGTAGAAGGTCAGTATAACTTAATGCTAATTGGGTATGATTTTATTGTTCAAGACCAATTTAGATTCATTTTCTACTCACACTACTTTTATTTACATTTATGTTTTGCTAATATCCATTTTCCTTTACATTCATATTATTCTATACATATTGTGTTTACAATAATGTTTTCCTTAATTTAATCTAGGGGAGAGGACCTAGTACTTGAGCAACTTTCAGTGTCATGCTGTTAGGATTCACTGTAAAGCTAATCCAAAGTTTTTCATTGCTGCTTGAGGCCATATTGCAGTTCTTTCTCTAGGAAGCCCACATGATCCCCAAAGTTTTTCATTGCTGCTTGAGGCCATATTGCAGTTCTTTCTCTAGGAAGCCCACATGATCCCCATCAGGTATCTTCTTTTTGTAGTCTCTAAATTTCTTAGAAGAAATCAACAACCAGTTTGTCTAAATGTGGCTCCTTGTTTACACATTAATATCTCTTTTGGCAACAATGGATCAAAGTGGATTCATGGGGTCTTAAAGAAAAGGCTCTCAAACATGGAGATCAAGAGTGGGACTAGGTAAAACCATTCATAATCATGCTCATATTGTTTTATTGACTATCTAAGAGCTAAGTATCTAGGATAACATTATGTATTTTTCTATTGAATTTCTAGAGTGAGAATAATTTTGGGTTTGTAATCCTATTTTTTAGTACACTAGCTAAGTATCCAAGACACACTGCAGGTACTCTTTCTCACCAAATTGCCCATTTTCCACAAATTTAGATTCTAGTGTGTAGTTTAATATTCACTAGTTTGATTTTTTATTTTTTAGCAAAATTAGAATCCAGTTCGTAGGTTGTGCTTGTTGTCCATGACAGTCCCCTTGATCTCATGACTCATCATAGGTTTTATATTTTGCTCCAATTGTTCATCAACATCAAATGTGGCCATCATAATATCATCCATAGCCTCCATATTCTACAATTATTCATTGCTCATTTCTCATACATAGTAAGCAAATAATGTAGGCCTAGAGCTTGGACTACAGATGTATGCAAAAAATGATAAATCCCTGCCTCTGTAAACCTAATTAAACACAACAACTGACATGTTGTTTGATATTTTAAACAATCATATGACTGTCCTTTTTCTACCTTGTAAACACTTAATGCATACAATAATCTATTGAAATGTAAAGTTGAATGGCCTCTTAACTCTTGACACTAATTTCATTGCATTTGTCCAAACATGGTTAATCATATTGTGATCTAAATTTTCATAATGAAGTCTTCCAATCTGTCCTTTATGCTTCCCTCATGCTTCATCGATGAGACAAGATGAGTATCTCACCGATGAAAATTCATCGCTGAGAGCACAGGCTATTCCTCCCGATATATCTTCTCAGGAAATTCTGATCGCTATAACAGTCTTGATCTTTCATCGATATGCCTACATTTGAACAAATAGCTTTAAGAAAAAAAATTGTATTGTTTCGTCAAATTTTTGACAGACCTCCAAAAGAGTCTGACGAATTTGCAATATATCCAATGAACTTTCGTCGTAATGACTTTCCTATTTCGTCACACATTTGATGAACTATTGTCTTTATTTTGATATGTACTATGTCACCAAGACTCCTGCCGATGTAATCTTATCGACGTCACATAGTGGGTCGGGTAGACATTCATAACTTACTTTGATGGTATATGTCTTGCTGATATGTTTCCCTTGTGCTTCGTCGATGAGACAAGATATGTATCTCGCCGATGAACCGTCATCGCTGAGACCACAATCTAGTCCTCTTGATATATCCTCTCAGGCAATTTTGATCGCTATAATAGTCTTGATTTTTCACCAATATTCCTACATTTCAACGAATAGTTTTTTTTTTATAAAAATTGCATTGTTCTATCACATTTGCGATGAACCTAGAAAAGCGTCCAATGAATTTGCAATGTATTCGACGAAATTTCATCATAATGACTTGCCCATTTCGTCATGAGTTCGATGAAATTCTGTCACTATTTCAATTGAAATTATGTCACCAAGACACTTGCCGATTTATGCTTATCGACATCAAATAGCAGGTCGAGTAGACATTCAGAACTTACTCTGATGGTATATGTCTTGCCAATATGCTTCCCTCATGCTTCGTTGATGAGACAAGATTTGTATCTCGCTGATGGAACTTTATCACTGAGACCAAAGTCCAATCCTCTCGATATAATATGTTAGGAAATTTTAATCATTGTAACAATCTTGATCTCTCACCAATATTTGGAATACGTCAAAAATTTCATCGTAATGTTGACAAACTTTTGTTGTTAATCTGACATTTTGGCAAAGGTATGTCGCTTATGCTCCACATCTTGTGCATCGTTAGATTGAAGAAACTGTCATCGTGGTTCCAATGAATGTATGTCGCTACTCCGACGCTTCAGTGGGGGTACGCCGCCCGTGCTCCGACCACTGCTTGTCGCTCAATCGACGAAGTGGGCGTCGTGGTTCCGATGAGCTTGCGTCATGAGTGCGATGTTTTACAGTCCGTCGGACTATAGATAGAAATTGAGCGACGACACTAATTTCTGCGATTCATCGGTCGACCGACAAAGCAGCATTGAAATTCTGACAAACGACTGTCAAAAATTGGGGTCAAATTCAGTAGTGTGGTGAAGCTTGGATGGTTGCTCATTTTCTTTGAAAAACTACTGCATGTTGTCCACATCTTGGAATTTGGTGCTCTTTTTTAACTTCTTCCCAGAGCACGAAAGACCAACAACCTTGGCAATTACATCCTCATTGACTTCAAAATAAATTCCACCTAGAGTCAAATTTTGATCATTCCAACTGTTAGAAAATTGGGCCAAAATATTTTCGTCATGGCCTTTAAGACTCTCCATTAGCAGGGCCAAGCTCCCTTCAACAAAAAATTGATAGACCAAAGCATCACGACAAGACTTTTCACAAGAACCAGGTTTGGTTCTAACCCTATCACCACCCATCTTGCATATAATTTTACATAGACAACCAAGGGAGAGGAGAGACAAGAATATTTTGCAAAAACATAGAAGGGATAAACAAAAACTTTCCCAAGATAAATGGAAGGAAATTATCTTTGAAGCATTCCAATTTATTATGACAAAAGCATCCCACACATGTACTGTCTTTTCCAAAGGGCTGAAATTGGCAAAAAAGGCCAGAGGGAGATAGAGTACATCAAGCCAGAACATTTAGTAATAATGAACCCATAGGTCATTAATATGATGCCATGATGAGACCAAAGGGTTAAGGGGTGGGATATCAAATCACAAATATACCAACTTAGATTTATCAAAGAATCATTGATGTTAGGTTGAGTAGTCTCATGCCAATTGGAAAAGCATTTATCTTTTTTATCCCATGTGTTAAAAATCCAACAATGTAGAAAGTGTCAGTCGAAACTAGTCACAATTTTCCACCTGTTCGTATCCAACTCATCATATCTAAACCACCACATCAATCCAAGAATGATGGGAAGAGAATACATATCAAACCCAAATTAGAAGAATTCAACATTCATCATGAGTGATATAATTTTTTTGTTCAAGAAGGATTAATCATTTCACAAAGGTGGGAAAAGCATCAAGTTTTCTCCAACACCTAGTAAATGTCCAAGGGGTCCCAACATTGGCCAAAGAATCGACCACCTTATTGCCTTCTCTAAAAGTATGTGAAAGATTTTTCCCCTCAAATTTACTAAGAATGTGATGAATATCAACCATAAAATCCTTAAAAATCCATGCTTGAAGGCTATTAGCAGTGATAGTATCAATCATAGTTTTAGAATCACCCTCAACATGAAAATATTTGATTCCTATAGAGAGAGAAAAGTTGACCCCACTTAGCAAGGCCCTTGCTTCAATTGTCATAAAATATTTCACCCCTAGCCCTCTAGCATAACTAGCTAAGACTTTTCCTTCATTTTATTTGATGATACCACCAATACTAGCGGGGCCAAGATTTCCTTTTGCAACCCTAGTCAAATTTGAGTTTGTGCCAACCTTGCAAAGGAGTTCTCCATTTAGTATTTAGCCTTGCTAACACTTTAGAGTTATCATAAGAATTGAGGTTTAGAGGCCGGTTCCAATAACTGGCAATGGTGATCTCCAAAGTATCGGGGGGCTTTCTTAGAGGTTTCTAGACAAAGAGAGAAATTTTCTCTTTGAGGAGCCTAAAAAACACTGAAAAACATCCTTGGGGATCTTTTTCTCATTATAAAATATCCTATTGTTCCTTTATTTCCATATGCACTAGTAGATGAAGGAAGGGACTTGTTGCCAAATTTCTTTGGGTAAGGGATGAGAATATGGATTGATCCAGTTCTCCACAAAGCTTTTGATTTTTTTTGTTCATGGTCCAAGATATCCCAAATTTTTGCAGAGTAGAAGCCCAAACATCAGCAGCAAAGGGATAGTGGAGTAAAAGATGAGGAACAAACTCCTCTTCTCTCTTGAAAAGTAAACATCTATTAGGGATTTGGAACCCCCTTTTCCTTAGGAAAGTAAACATCTATTAGGGATTTGGAACCCCCTTTTCCTTAGGTTGTCCTAGGTGAGAATTTTGTTTGTTGCGGGTCATAGTCCACCAAAATAAATTGATTTTCAAAATAAGGTGTCTGTTCCAAATCAACTTCCAAAAACTACCGCAGGTTTCGTGCATATACAACAGTTTGTAAGCCAATTAAACAGTGAGGTTTCCATTGCTTTCCTCAGTCCAAAAAAAAATCATCATCTTGGATGGAAATAGGTATTCTAGTCAAGGAGAGTGATTCCTAAAGTAACCTAGCTGAGTGACTTAGATTCTGAGAGTTATGACAATAGTTTTCCAAAACTTTCCACTTTTGAGTGCCATGTTGACCAGTAATATAGTCCTCAACCTGTCTACCAAAGTAGCCACAATTAGGGTCCATGAAATCCTTAAAATTAGATTGGTTGAGGGGTAGCAGGAGTCACCATGGATCATCCAAAACTTGATGTTACAACCATCACCGAGTTTCCATCTGAGGCCAAATTACAATAATTGCTTGAATTTATTGATATTATTCCAAATCAGGGAGCCACAAGGGTGACCATTGGAAAGACAGTTGATCAAGGGAGTATTATTGAGATACTTGGAATTTAGAATAGTGCACCAGTCCTTCCTATTTCTCAACAATTCCCAAACAACCTTAGCAAGGAGAGATTTGTTATAAGTTTGGTTTTATTTTATACCAAGCCCTCCACTAAACTTGGGAAGACAAACAATATCCCAACTAAGTAAGGCCAACTTATTCTCCTCAGTAATAGACCAGAGAAATTTTCTTTGGATTCTTTCCAGTTTCTCAATAATGTATCTTTGGATTTTAAATAGGGATATGAAATACACAGGGATCCCTTGGGGAGCAACAACAAGGAGTTCTCAACAATGTACCTTGGAATTGTAAGTAGGGATAGGAAATACATAGGGATACCTTGGAGAGAAACAACAAGGAGCTATAACTGACCAACATGACTCAACATGAACCCTTTCCACCTAGCCAATTTTCTTTGTATTCTTTCCAACATCAAATTCCAAAATTTAGGGGTGACTTCCTTGATAGTTAGAGGGAGACCCAGATACACAACAGGAAGAGTGGAACTCTCACACCCCAGGATGAAAATCACTTTGTCTTGAAGGCTTTGAGAGGTGTTAAATAAGTAGACCATGCTCTTATTATAGTTTATGCATTGACCAAAACTCAAAGCGTAATTGTTGAGACAACACTTCCAATTCCTAGCCTCTATAATCGAGGCTTTCCCAAAGAAGATGGTGTCATCCACAAAATTTTGTATAGCTAAGGGGTTCAGACAGGTAGCCATTTTAACCCCCTTGATAGTAGCTTCATTTAGCAATTTATAAATATTGCGGCTTAAAACATCAACAACCATTATGAAAAGAAAAGGAGAAAGGGGGTCCCCTTGTCCAATCCCTTTTCCAACCTTGAAGAACCCATAGAGCAACCCATTAACCAGAGTGGAGTACTTAATAATGGAAATACATTCATTAATGAGGTTTATAACCAACTGATTGAACCCAAACTTATTAAGCACTTTGAGAAGAAACTTCCAAAAGACTTTATCATACACTTTAGAGGTGTCAAGTTTAAAGGTCATACTTGCATGGTTACATCTATCCATGGAATGAAAAAATTCATGAGTAGAGATGGAAACATCAAGAATTTTGCATCTGAGGACAAAGCCTTTTTGACAGGGGTTGATCATATTATCTAGGAGGGGTTTTAGCTGATTGACAAGGATTTTGGAGAAGATTTTGTAGATAGTATTGAATAAAATGATGGGCCTAAAATCATACATAGTTTGAGGGTCAAAATTTTTGGGGATGAGAGTTATAAAAGTATGGTTCAACTATTTCAAGATTTTTCTAGTTTTAAAGAAGTCTTTAGCAGCAAGGAATACATCTTCACCCATAATATCCCAAAATTCTTGGAAGAAGGCTAGTGGGAAACCATCATCCCTGGGGGCTTTGAACACCCCCATACTAAATACAACCATCTTGACTTCATAAGGAGTGTCAGGCCCAAGTATATCAGAATTATCATTGTTAGTTACAATATAGGGGGTGTTGTCCAACAACTGATCATCTAAAGTGGTAGAGGGATTGACAACATGCGCTAAAAAAGACTATTGAAAGTAGGTAGAGGCCATTAACCCAATCTGAGCTAAGGTAGTGCCTTCAGTCCCAAGGTCATCTTTAAGCTTCTTTATCCGTTTCCTTTTTCTATGTTTGAGAGAATAGATATGGAAGGAGTTGCGGTCCCCTTCTTTCAACCATTATATTCTAGACTTTTGTTTCTAGAATAATTCTTCTTCTTTTAGAACATTAGTCCAATCAGTGCAGTAGTCCTTCTCAATTTGGAAAGTTTGGTCACCCAAATCATAATTAACCATTATGACCTGGATTTCCTTGAGTTTATTCATCAAGTCTCTCTTGTGGTGAAAAACATCACCAAAGTCCCACTTGTTCCAGCCTTTCACCATATTTTTGATATTTTTGAGTTTTTGAGAGACACGATACATAGGGGAACCATGAATCATAATATTCCACTAAGTGGAAATTTTTTCCTTAAAGTCCAGGTGGGAGATCCACATGATCTCATATTTGAATGGGTAAGGACCAACAACAAATTTTTCATCCCAATAAAGCAGGATAGGGTTATGTTTTGACATAGTTCGAGGAAGAGCAAGTTGGAGCCATGGAGGGATGCCTAGTTAGGGGAAACAAGAAGCAATCAAGTCTTGTATAATATTTTACCCAAGCCTTCTATTAGTCCAAATGAAGGGTTGGCCTTGAAGGTCTATATCAACTAGATCAGTAGTATTGAGTAGATCAACCAAATCTACCATAATGTTAGTATAAATCATCAACCCCCTACACTTCTCAGAGGGGTAGAGGGGGGAGCTGAAGTCCCCCAAAATCAACCAACGAGCCTCTTTATTACCAAGAATATAATTACAAAGCTAAAGCCAGAGGCTTTTCCTAGAATTCTTAACATTAGGGGCATAGATATTGATGAATATCCAAGAGAACCCAATGGTAGAGAATTGAACACCCAATCTGTGTTCAGTTTGAAATAGTTCAGAGCTACACAATCTGTTCGGATTCCACATAATTGCCAGGCCCCCTGAGGCACTAGAGGTGTCACTGACCAAGAAGTGGGCATTGGGCCAAAGATTCTTAGCTATCAAATCAAAGTTTGTTTTTTTCATCTTAAATTTGTTAGGGTTTAGGTAGATTGGAGCAATAAACATTAACAATTATATGCAGATTAAATAAACTAAAAAAAAAATGAAGAATAACACAAAAGAGATCAATATAGAATTTAACGTGGTTCACCCAATATGGGTTACATCCACAGAAACTCAGCCACCCAATGATTTTATTATCTAGTGCAAAAAAAATTACAATCTCGTGAACCACACACATCACAACATACATCCCAACCACTTATAACAAGATTTTTGGAACCTTCTAGAATTAAAGTTTTACAAGGTCATTTTTTATTTGATGTATTAACGAGAAAAAATTGACGTGTTAATGGAAAAAAAAACCTTGACATGTCAGCGGGAAAACCTTGACATGTCAATGGGAAAAAACCTTGATATGTCAACAATTTTTTTTGGGGGTGATGCCTCGAACCCTGTGATACGTTGCGAGTGTATAATATTTGCATGCTCAGTCGCTACATACCAATAATCTCCCACTTGGAGACTAATCAGGCTCCACACCAAAAAAACTTCTTGTAATAGTAGAATGTCAATCTCGTGCTCCCAAATATAGTTTTTTTGAGTCAATTGCTTGTGTGGGCTGTTGAACCCTCTAACGTTCCAAGAGAGGAACTTCATTTAGAAATATTCTCTGAGGATTCTTCCAACGTCCTTTGTTTTCCAATAGCGATCTCCTTAGTCATTTCCCTATTCTTAGTTTACCTTTGGGAAGGTCTACCCTCTTTGATCTCAACCCCCACATCTACCTTTTTTTGCTTGCCTTTTGTATTAGAAGTTAACTAGTCATCTAAGCCATTCTATTGGTTGTTAGCTTGAGTGTCATTTTCTCTTTCTATCAACTTGGTTCTTACAAAGTATACAAGAGAATCCTCACATATATTGAGATTGGAAATTTTCTCATCCTCAAGATCCTTTTTTTCCAAGGTAGTTTGTAGACCTTGAGCAACTAGAGGAGTGGGCATATGAGCAACCTTAAAAACAAGGGAAAAAGGGGCACCAGGAGAGCCCATTTGAGAACCATTCAAACATAGATCTTCAAATGGGAGGTCTGAACTAGACACCAAACTAATAGGAGCTGTCAGGTGAATAACTAAACTAGAACATGCCTTAGACAAAGTTTTGTGGGGGGGGGGACTTGAGGATATTTAAGATATCGAGTTTAAAGGGATAGTTGGAAATGAGATATTCCTGATGAACAACATGTTTACTAGGTTTTTTCTGACTCTTGACCATATAATTACAATAAAAAATGAGGTGCCCAAGTTTGGAACATTTATGACAATAAACAACAATATTCTCATAGCAAATATGTTGGGACCAAATCCCAAACTTGGATTTCAAAGTCACAGAGTTAGGCAGAGTTTTATTAATGTCAATATTGACACAAAATGGGAAAACACTAACCTAGAACTCATTCTGGTAATGATATCAGTAGTTATGAAGTGGTCAATCGAGTCCTCATTGCATTGAAAAACTAACTCATCCCAATATTCATGCAGTAGTCTCGATAGGTGGATCCAAACATGGCTGATTTGTTGATGTTGATGGAAGGGTCGAAGCTAGGCTTCCAACGACAAAGAGAAATGCTATGTTTACCATAAACCCACAGACCAGAGGAGAGAATCAAAAGCAAATCCTCTAGTAAAGTAAAATCGAAAAGAAACAATCCTCTCGCCATTGCACTAATATCCACACTACCTTTCAAGCGCCATTTGGATTTTGTCCAACGACGAACCATGTCAATGGAAGGTCAAAAAGAGAAAATTTTCCCATCGAAGTGTTTTCCATTGTGAATTTTTTTTTATCAACTAATAAGTCTAGGAGAGAGATTTTAGTCCCAAAGACAGATTTCGAGATCACTCACTAACAATGATCACTTTCAGCAGAAGGACTAAGAGGAGAGTTGAGAAGTGCACTCTTCCAACCCTTGGGCCCCAGACTGGCAAGAATCACAAGCATGCCATCAGTACCCTGAAAAGGAGGAGGGAACCTCAAGGAAAGTGGGGAATCATGTGTGAAGTGTAGAGTTGGGTCAGGAAGGGATAGGGGATGGGGACCGGGGGTACCCCCAAGGGAACATCTACCATGCACACAAAGAGTTCAAAATTCAGAGCGGGCAAGACAAGGAGTGCTATTGCAATAGCACAAAAGTATTTCCTTGCAGACTCAAGTATAAATTCTATTTTTAAGTTGATGAGAGTACCCAAGTGCCATCCACTACTCTATTTGAGTGACATGTCCTTGGAATATCATACCAATCGTATACAAATGCTCTAATTATGTCACTAATGTATATCTTAGTTCATTTTATTTACCCCATAAATTTATTTAGTTATTACTTAATTAAATAAATCTTATTTATTGTAGCCACATAATCACTTCCAAATTCATGACAACATTAAGAGCCACTTCCCTCCCACACCCTATCTCTCAAATCCTATGTGCATCATGTAAAAATACTATCTGGGTGTTGTATGAAAACTAATGTATAAAAGTGGGATAAAAAATTGAACATGGCCCCAAAATATTCTAAACGAAAAAAATAATTAGACTTATTTTCTCCTATTAAAATTCATCTAAAACCATTTCAAAAATTAAAAAAAATCCAAATAATATTTTCCATGAAAAATCAAGAAATCACCAAATCCTCCATTGTTGAATGCTTGAAATTCTGAATTTTTTGATTTTTTTTTTTTTTTCAAAAACTAAAAAATATCCTTTTGATTCATACATGATAGCATCATTTTTCACACTCAATGTCATTTTTCTCAATTTCTTGGAGCTTTTTCCATAATATTGGCTTAAAATAGACAATTAAAAAATTTCCAAAATAATAATTATCACTATAATATCCAATGAATTCAAAGTAAAAAAACAAGTCATATGTTACCACTAATGTGAGTTTGACATCCATGAATTGAAAATGCTAGAAAAAGGTTCAAAATTACATTCAATTTGGAGCAAACCAAATTGTCAATTTTCATGTAATAAATTTATTTTGAGAAGAAAATCCACATAAAATCCAAACACACCTTTTTGAATTCTAATCCAATCCAAGTCCAAATAACTCCTTAATCCAACAATTTCATATTTTTCTCAAAAATGAGAGAGAGGGTTTTGAGAGAAAAATTTTCAAAATAAAATAATAATGAAAAATAAACTCTTTTTCCTTTTTAACTCCTTTTTTCCTTTTCTATTTTTCTTAGTTTATTTCTATTTTCTCATTTTTTCATTTTACCTTTTTATTTCCATATTCCCAATTAGTATTATTGTAAATCAACTTGTTGATGGTGTTTTCTGCACAACAACAACTCAGACAGAATATGATATCCTATCTCTCTTGAAAGGTAAATCTCTATGGGAAAAGAGATAACCCCAAGGTCTCTAATGTTAGGTCTTGACAGTGCAACAAAACAACTCAGTGATAAATGTGAAAATGCTGGTAATCACAATGGGACCTTACTACGAGCAAACACTAGACTTTGAATTTATCATATCTAAATAATGAATTGATATTTGAAATCTTGATTTGAATCCTGAAAACGAAGAAACAACAAAAGATAAAGGTTTCAGAAATGATTCTAAGACTACTTCTAACCCTAAGATTGAAAATGCTAAAAGATAAAATGCTCAAAATGGACCGATCTCTCATAAACTACTCTCTGTTTAACCCAAATGAATTTGCAATTTCATAGAAATAGTGCAATCTTCTAAGGTATTTAAAGATTTTCAAATCACAAACATTCATTCAATCAATTCTATTGCAATTGAGATGAAAAAACCCTTATAACTAAACTAAGCACAATTTTAAGTCCAAGCTAACTTTACAAAGCAGCTAACAATCAACTAACTGCAAAAAGTATGGACTAGAGATCATTGCAAACATTCCAAACATGAAACCCTAAGCATTACCAAATCATTTAACTATAAACTTATAAGAAATTTAAAAGATAGAAAAACAAGAACCATGCCATATGAAACTCCACAAGATAGATACCAAATCACAATATCTCTCTTATATTAAATCATCCAAAATAGCAATAACTCCAATTTTCTGTTACAACACTTGCTTGTGAATAAACCCTAAGTCTCTCTAATATCACTTATCTATTTTCTCTCTATCTCTATCCTTATCAATCTATCTATTCTCCTATATTTTCAAATGAGGCGACATGCCTGTTTTATAGAGAATCCTTAAGATAGGTCGGTCCAAAAGATAATTTACAATAAAACATGACCTATCAGAGGTCGGCCTTAAATATATTCGAACATAATATGAAATTTTCCATTGGCACCAATTTCATCCAAAATAGCCAAGATACCCAAAAGGTCGGCCCAATACATGTGAATAATGGGAAGCACAAATCTTGATGTAACCCTATATAGCTACTCACCATCCTTGTCTTTAGCTCGATCTTCTTCACCATGTACGACCAATAGGACCCTATCCAACTCAGCAACAGGTGACACAGGAAAAACCCTTATCCTTCTCTCAAGAGACTTGATGTCATCCCTGGCCTGCCTAACTGTACCATCCCAATCAACCCTACTAGTCAATGTTAGAGTAATTGGTTATTTACTTGATTAATTAAACAATATTTGTTTAATTAATTAAAGTCCCTTTTATCTCTTTTACACTTAAGCTAACATTAGGTGCATAATAATTAATTATTTTATTAATTATTAATGTGCAAGCCTAGGGTTTTCCTTTTTAGGGTTTTTGACCTATATGTGGTTGAAACTTTTCTTTTGTATCATTATTAATTTTTTCATTTTGGTGAATATAGAGATCCACATCTTTGAGCATCTTTCATTGTTTGCTTCTCCCTGTAATAGGTATTCTTGCTTGCAGAGATCACTGGGCTCCCATGAAGTTGTATTTGCTCAACTTCTACATGGTATCAGAGCTTCAGATCTGCAGCTACCTGTTCTTGTTTTGAGATTTTTGCATTGGAAGCAGATCTAGGGTTTCAGACGTTTTCTTTTGTGGATTTGGGGGAAATTTATTTTTGGTGCACTTTGGGAAAAAACCGACATCACGGTTGAGTCTAGAAGGCCCAAAAACCCCTATTTTCATATAAAGTTTGTCAGATTTGGCCACTGTCGACTAGGGAGGCAAACATTTTTTTACCCAAGAGCCGTACGACCCTGAGCACGTTTTTCGAGGTCAAAAATGAAAAAAATAAGAAAAAAACAAATTTTCAAGTTTGTAAAACCTGTGGCTAGTGTAAATTTTGTATGTCATTGCTGCACAGCCAAGGGAGCACCAGAAGAGGCGGCAACCGCCACCTTCGTCGGCCGACCGCCCAGCCACCGTCGGCGCCCAACCTCAATCGACCAGCCACCGCTAGCGCCCGCCTCTGCCAGCCAGCCACTAGTCCACCACCAGATCACCACTTCCATGCTACCTGAATGCTACCCATGCTCAGCCAGTCCGCCACCTGTCTCCGGAGCGCCACCAGAGAGCCACCAGGGCCCTCAATCATTTGTTTTTTGCCCCCTTTCACTCAAACGGGCATATCTCGGGTATTTTAGCTCGGATTTTTGAATGAAAATAGGCGTTGGAAATCTGATTTTGGTGCCAATCTGATGGTGTAGGATTGTTTCCAATATTTTACCAGTCTAGTTGTTATTTTTCCAGTCAAAGTGGGGTCTCTTTTCTGCACTTTTGGGGCCATAGAAGGTGCAAACAGACTCCGTTTTTCAAACTCGAATAGGCGTTGGAAAGCTCTCAGCATGCTCTATTCAGATATGTGATATTTTTTTCTCATATTTTTCATAAGGTACACAAGAATTTGTTTTGAATTATTTTTGGCTTTCGCGTTGCTTCCTCTTTCTCAATTTGTACTAGGGTTTGGGTTTATCTCTTGTGGGGGGGTGTTTTTGTCTTGCTTTCTATCATTTATATCAGAAAACCAAAACACGAAAACTCTCAAAAAAAATCAAACCCTTTTGCATCTTCTGTCTATTCTAAAAGATCACATAATAATAAAAAACATAAGCAGGTACAGGTGCAGGGTTTCATGGCAGACTCTTCAGTTGAGTTACTCACATCACAAAACTATCACACCTGGAAGTCTCCCATGATGAGGCTACTCAGGTCACAAGGGTTGTGGTCTTGTTTAGATGAGGTTCAGCCTCAGTTGCAGCATCCTTTTGAGATTATGTAGCATAGGAACAAGATGGATGAAGCTATGGGTTTGGTATCCATGCATGTTTCAGATAGTCTTTTGTTTCACCTTGATGCTTTGCTCACTCCTCGAGCCATGTGGTTGAATTTTGAGACACTTTTTGGGGCCATTAATGAGTTATGAGCATTACAGATTGAGGAAAAGCTGACTTCACTGTTACCTGAATCATTTCCCACTATTAAGGATTTTTTGAACAAGTTCAAAATTATCCACACTATTTTATAGGGTTGTGGCAAGAATAAGTCGGATGCAAAGTGCATTTACTTGATCCTTTTGAAGCTTCATGGTCCATTTTAGATATTTTCTTCTTCCTTCTATTCCACCATGGATGGCTTGGGTACTCATTTTACCATGCCTACCTTTGATGTGTTCTGTGAGCATTTGTCTCGTGAGCAGTCACACCTTTCTCAGATGGATATGCTCTTAGGATCAAAGAGCAAAGCATTGGTTGCTCAGTCATCTAAGGAGAAACGAAAGCAAAAAATGAAGCCCAAGAAATATTTTGCAGGCAGTGAGCATTCCTCCAAACCACCTCCTAAGTCTGATTCTAAACCATCTCCTCATCCCAAACAGGGGAAATCTTCGAAGTCTGGTGAGCCTTCCTCCAAGCCTAAGCAGAAATCAGGAGACACTTGCAGCTTCTGTGGCAAGGAAGGACATCCAGTTTTCAGGTGTTGGAAATGATTAGAAGCTTTTGAGGAAGCCATGCAACAACATCACATATCCTCACCTCAGTAATCTTCTCCTTCCACAGGGAAAGGCCATGCTCTCACTGCTCGAGCATCGACCTATGGGTCCACTTAGATTTTAGATTTTAGTGCTTCTCACCATATGACTCACACTCAACAGTTGGTCACTTCTCTTGCCTCTTGTGGTACTTCATAGATTGCAGTGAGTGACTCTACACAACTTTCAGTCTTGGGTTCAGGTTTTGTCTCTTTGGATGGGGGCACTCTACAGGATGTTTTGGTTGTTCCCGAAATCTCGATGAACCTCCTGTCCATCTATTAGATTTGCCATACTGGCTGTGGTAAGACAGTTGATTTCTCACCACATGATGTGGTTATTTGGGACCTCCATGACTCTGATCTGGTTTTGGCTACTGAGAGTGTTGATACTTTATCTCGCCTTTATAGGTTTTATGGATTTGAGCCTTTTGAGGATACAGGTTCATCTCTTATAGCACATGCAGATTCAGTGAGTAAGCTTTGGCATGAGCGTTTGGGCCATGTCAATTACAAATATCTTCAGTTGACGAGTACACAGGCACTTGTTCTTGGTCTTCCATAGATTTCCTGCATAGACGGTGTTTATCGTGGTTGTGTGCATGGCAAGCATCACAAGGATCCCTTTCCGAAGGGAAGAGCCACTCATGCTTTGGCACCCTTGGAGTTGATTCATAGTGACCTGATGTCATTTCCCACTCCTTTTTCTAGGGCCAAGTATGTACTCACATTCATTGATGACTTCTCCACATGCACATGGGTGTACTTTCTTAAGTACAAGTTTGATGTCTCTGATTCCTTTCAAATATTCAAGACATTTGTAGAGAAGCAGTCTGGCCTTTCTATTCGATGAATACATACAAATAATGGGGGGGAGTATGTGAATTAGGCTTTCAAAGATTTTTGCACTGAGCATGGTTTGCAACATCAGTTTACTGTTCCGTACACCCCTCAACAAAATGGTGTCGCTAAGAGAAAGAACAAGACTTTACGGGAGATGGAAAATTGTATGATTTAGTCCAGGTCCATGGATTCATGTTTTTGGGTTGAGGCATTTAATTGTGCCAACTATATTCAGAATCGGATGCCTCACAAAGCAATTCGACATATGATTCCTGAGGAGGCTTGGTCTCATGACAAGCCTGATGTTTCATCATTTCGAGTATTTGGTATTGAGGCATGGGCATTTATTCCTGATGCTCAGAGGAGAGCCATGGAATGAAAGAGTCGAACCCTCATTTTTTTGGCTACTGTGAGGATTTTAAGGTGTACAGGTTGTTTGATCTTGATTCCAGAGAGGTCCTATTTCAACGGGATGTCCAGTTTGATGAGCGCCTTCCCACAGTGGATACCCTATCTCCAGTGTCTACTTCATTACCTACTCCTCCCACTGCTGCTCTTCAGGATTATTTTGAGGATGATTCTGATGAGGATATTGATGATCCCCCATCTCCACCTCCACTTGCTCCACCTCAGATGCCCAAATGGGCTCACTTTACTGTTGAGGTAGCAAGATCTATGGTAGGTGATCCTTCAGACACTCGTCGCACTCATTCTCATACTGCGGATTCTAGTCTTTTGAGTCATGCTCTTTCAGAGGATCCTTAGAAGTTTTCAGAGGCGACAAGTCACCCTGAGTGGGATAGTGCTATGGAGGAGGAGTATTCTTCTTTGATGAGGAACAATACTTGGGATCTCTGTCCTCTTCCTAAGGGTAGAAAGATGGTTTGGTGCAGATGGTTGTATCACACCAAGTATGCTATTGATGGTTCTATTGATAAGTATAAAGCACGTCTTGTTGTGAAGGGTTTCTCTTAGGTTGAGGGTATTGATTACTCCGAGACATTTTCCCCTGTCACCAAGATGAATTCTATTCGCTTTGTACTATCACTTGTAGCTTCTAGGGGATGGCTCATTTTTCAGATGGATGTGAAGAGTTCCTTCTTGCATGGTGACCTATAGGAGGAGATATATATGGAGCAGCCTCAGGGATTTGTGCAGGATGCTTCTTTGGTTTGCAGACTTCGACGTTCATTATATGGTCTCAAATAGGCCCCTTGGGCTTGGTATGAGAAGATGCACTCTTTTTTGCTCTCCACTAGTTTCTCATGCTGTCATTCTGACCCCACCATCTATATTCAAAATCTTGAGGGTTAGATCCTGATTCTTGTGCTATATGTTGATGATCTCCTCATCACAGGTAGCTCAACCTCTATGATTCAACATGCTCAACAAGCTTTGATGGAGCTCTTTGAGATGATAGATCTCGGTCTTCTACACTATTTTCTTGGTCTTTAGGTGGTTCAGTCTTCTGATGGGATCTCCTTTTACCAGTAGAAGTATGCTCTTGATATGCTTCAATGCTTTGGCATGCTTGATTGCAAGTTTTCCCCCACACCTTTTTAGTCAGGGGTTGTTTTGACTACTCCTTGCCCCACTCCTTCAGTAGATTCTACACTTTATAGGCAGTTGGTTGGCAGTTTGTTGTACCTGACTCACACTCGTCCTGATCTTTCCTTTGCGGTTGGCCTTGTCTCTCGATTCTCCCATGATCCTCATGAGAGTCATTGGCAAGCTGCCAAACATATTTTGAGGTACATTCAGGGCACCATTTCTTATGGCATTCACTACACATCAGGGGATCCTCACATTGTTGGCTACACTGACTCAGATTGGGCTGGTGATGTCAATGATCAGAAGTCTAGTTCTAGCTTTGTTTTCTGTCTTGGCTCTGGTCCTATCACATGGTCTTTCAAGAAGCAGACTGCTCATGCATTATCATCTACAGAGGCTGAGTACCAAGCTGCTGTGCTCGCTAGTCAGAAGATTTTATTGCTTCGATAGTTGATGATTGAGTTTGGTTTTCCTCTTGATAGTCCCACTATTCTTTGGTGTGACAATCAGAGTGCTATACACATTTCTCGCAACCTGGTGGAGCATCAGCAGATGAAGCACATTGAGCTTCATATGCATTTCATCAGACAGTTGATTTAGGATGGTTCTCTCATCTTGGAGTATATTCCCACTGCCGAGCAGGTTGTAGACATCTTCACGAAGCCTTTTGCATCACCGCGCTATCTTCAGTTGCGCTCTATGCTTGGGGTGAAGGAAGTTGTCCTTGGGGGGTCTTTATGAGGCCTTCCTTCCTTCATGTTTCTTTCAGCATGTTCTTCTATCTCTTTTTGGAGAGGAGTTTTTTCCCATTGGGTTTTCTCCTTTTCTCCGTTTCATAGAGATTTCCTTGTACTTGGGTACCTGATCAGGCCTAGTTGTCAGGACTCATTTCTTTTGCTTTCAGTAGCTTCTTCTAGGTTTTAGCTTCTCCCTAAGTCTAGCTTAAGGGGGGGTGTTAGAGTAATTGGTTATTTACTTGATTAATTAAACAATATTTGGTTAATTAATTAAAGTCCCTTTTATCTCTTTTACACTTAAGCTAACATTAGGTGCATAATAATTAATTATTTTATTAATTATTAATGTGCAAGCCTAGGGTTTTCCTTTTTAGGGTTTATGACCTATATGTGGTTGAAAATTTTCTTTTGTATCATTATTCATTTTTACATTTTGGTGAATACAGAGCTCCACATCTTTGAGCATCTTTCATTGTTTGCTTCTCTTTGCTTCTCCCTGTAACAGGTATTCTTGCTTGCAGAGATCACTGGGCTCCCATGAAGTTGTATTTTCTCAACTTCTACAGTCAAGTATCTATCCATGACTACAATATAAGTTGTAACATCATTTAGCTGATGCTCAGTAACTGGTCCTTCATTGATTAGAGAATAAACATCTCTCCACCATTTCTTAAGCTGCTCCAAATTAAGATGTTTCAGAGCAAACTTCTTCCTTCCAGTCATGACCTCAAAGAATGAGATACACTTATCATGGATACCAGTCAAAGTGTCCTCAATTTTGCTTGCTTGTTTATGGATCTTTCTTAAGGCCTTCTGCCTCATTTGCAGGATTTCAAACCATTCCCAAGGTTCAGAAACCCTTGGAAAAGGAAGAATCCCACACTTTACCAGTTTATCTTTTGTGAACCGCATGATTGTTGTGGTTTTCTATAGTAGGAGATCAGTATCATCCTTATCTTGAGCCAATACATCCTTTAACCAATCTATCGACCTCATAGCATCCCCTCCAGTTGACAAAATATCCTTAATAGAATCATCTCCTTTGGTTTGGACACCCTACAACCAAGCAATTGCAGCATGTGTGGTGCCTTTCATCTTTTCAAGCTCAAAGATTCTCTCCTAAGGCGAGAAACCTACAATAGAGGAGGAAGAACTAATAGCTTGCAAGGGTTTCATCAATTCTTGCAAGTACTTCTTCAGTTTCTCATTCTCCCTCTCTAGCTCATGCCTAGTTTGCACAACTCTCTTCAACTTGCCCACAATCACAGCATTGGAGCCTTCATATTCCTTAATATCTTGCTCCATAGAAGCATGTCCTAAGTCAACAGTTTGCACATGATAATCCTAGGCAGTCACATTGTCTCTATCTTTATTTGAAATAGGGGTAGCAATATGGGCCACTCTGTTGCTTGACCCATCTCTTTCAATCCGAGACATAACCCTAGCTTTCTTCTTATTTTTTTCCTTTTCCACATTAGCCATAAGGACATGCCAATTAGGAGGAGCATCCTCCACTATCACCATTTTTCTCTTCAACTCCTTCTCTAACCAATCTGGAATAGTACACCCAGTAGGCACTGTGTTTTGCCTATCTTGTTATTGTTCTTGCCGATCATTAGTTGCATCCTTTTCAACACTTGATACTTTAGGGATATCCATGACTGGATTCTCCTTATCCTGCACTTGTTCTTCCACAACAACCTGTACTGGTGAAGGGGCCCTAGCTGGTATTTCCTCCTTTTGTGGAGACTTGTTCGATTGCTCCTTCACAGGTGAATCTGCATGTGCCACCAAGGGAGACTGAATCACCTTGTCAATTTCTTCCTCTGCATTATAGAGGTCTCCCTCCTAAAATTATTCCTTGCCCAAACCTTTAGGATCTTCATCCTTCTTTGGTTACTCCTGTGTGCTACCAACATCCTGAGGAATGGAGACATCTACCTATTCAACAACAGGAACACTTACTGAAACATCCTCCTTTGCTGCAGTATCCCTTGGTGAAGGATTCCTTGACCTCCTCATGTACACTTGTGTCTTTTCCCTTGAGCTTTCCAACTCTCCCACTGGTGGCTCAATCTCCTTATCAGTTTTGGAAACCTCCTCCGATTTTTGTGATAGCTTTGTAATCCTTCTTCTCTTTGTTAATGGAGGAGCAATTTATGCCTCCTCTTCTTCCTTGTTCTTTTCAACTTCTTTCCTCGAGGCATGTTTCCTCTTCTTAGCCACAGGCTTCCTCCCTTTACTCACCTCTGCAACCTTCTCAACCTGAGTATCCCTAACTTGGATTCAAAAAGGAGAATCCACCTTTTCTTTGCCCTTAGGATCCGGTTCAAGTGACTCTTTAGAAGCAGAGTGAGACTCTAAGTCTCCCATCAGATCATAGGTACATGGGATGCCCTCACTCTCTAATTCCAGTATCTTGTGTTTCAACCACATTTTGGTGTACTTAATCACTGGGGTCATGACTTGATCCAACTCTATTTTTTCTTCCTCTAACCAATCAACTTCTCCAATTGGCTTATCTTTCACTACCTCATAAACATGACCCTGGATTAAGTTTCCATCCTCTTCCAATTGATCAGGGATGAGCCTCACATTGTATAGCCTTATCAAATCCATTCGAAATCTAGAGAATTTCTTCTTTCTTACCTTAAACTCATCAGCAAGGTTAACCCAGTAATCTTCAATACCGACCTTATGGCTAAATTCCTTGCTAGCCTTCTTTTGTGCTTCACCAGTGATGTCAAACCTCGCTCTCTTGGAATGGAAAGAGAGACCAAAAGTACTCATCTCCTCCTCAGAAGCATGAGTGGACTGAATAGAAGGACAAACCTTGCCCATTCTTATCTTTAAGGGAAAGTCATTCCCAAAACCTGTCTTGTGCATTTCTCCCTTCACAACATTGTCGAAGTCACAAATCTATCTAGTGACTTCCAATAATATGATATGATCAGTAGGGTACCTAGGGAGTCTGTAGGGAGCCCTTTGAAAACCATCAATTCTAATGTAAGAGAAAGTGGGGAACTAGATAAACCATGCCCCACATCTCCTCATCAATTCTTTAGCCCTATAAGAAATTCTCATATGCTCTGCACCTTGGAGCAATCTAGTGATGTACATTGTGAAAGAATCATTGGATCTCCTGTAGCTTCCTCCAATTAGGTGCAATTGTGGATATACTTCATATATAGCATCCTGTCTAAAGGTACCCCTAGTGCTCAACCCCTTGTATGGGTAAAGTCTTTCCAATGAATACACTAGGTAGGAGATCATAGTAAAAGTCTTGGTTTGCAAGACATTGCATAACTACTCATGGATCACTGCACTAATGACACCTGCCTAGTGATAATCAATTCCTTGCTCCATTCTAGCAATTACATTGAACATCCAAGTCTCGAACACACTTGCACTCTTCAACCCCATTAGCCTACTGACAAGAGTGATGACATTGTAGTACTCTCTCCTAAACTTGAGCCTGAATAGCTGCTTAGGCAACTTAGAGAAATGGGACTTAGGCTTCTCCAACCAAGAGTTGATCACCTGCTGAGACTTAACCACATTTTCTTCATAATACTTCTTGGCACCATCCATATCAAGAGCCACCACATGTGATTTGTCAGGAATATCAAAGGTTGTGGCAATGGATATAGGGTTGAAGCCTTCAAAAACCCTTCCCTGGGGACCGATTATCCTTTATGTACCCCTATCATAGTTCCTGGCATAATCAAGCACCAATTCATAACATTGCACCATGGAAGGGAAACCTGCTACATGAGCCAATCCAGAGTCCACAATTCTCCTAGCCAATAAAGGAGGGCTTGGTGCTGACATCTCAGCCTTAAATTCCTCATAGTCCCACATACCTACATTGCTATTTGTGATTCCTGACCAAATTGAAGTCACCTTGCTTTCAGGAATCTGACTCTTTATGTCCAATTTCACTTTCTCTACATTTGAGATGGCCGAAGTCTCTGCACCTGGATCCAATGCCTTCCCTTTGCCTCAACCAACAACATCTTGTCCTGATCCTTCCTGCAAACAAATAAAGATGACTATAATCAGATCCACAAGAAACAAGAAGTGAAGGAAATCAATATCCTAAAGTTCAGGATTTAGCCCCCCTTGTGGATCCCACAGTGGTGATAACTTTCAGGAAAATTCGGACCAGGCGGACTCCAACGAACCAAGCATGCAAAGTCCCACAACATCATTTAAATCCACCAATTCAACAAAAAAGTAACATTAGAAACACTTAGCATAAGTTCATTTAATCTATCAAATACGTCATCAATAAACAAGTCCCTCGTAATCATCAAATTCAATATTTTCATAGAAAACCAAGAAGAATCCGCTAGAGACAGATTTTGGCGGAAACAACAACAGTTATAATTAACCTAGGAAAATGGAGGAGACACGGAACATCCGAAAAAATCTGAAGGAAGCGGATTTTGGCGAGAACCAGATATATCATTACTAAAGCACGAAATTGGCAAATCGACCCAACTGCGGACACCGAGAAAATTCGGAGGAAGCAGATTTTGGTGAGACAGATAAAATCTAGGAAAAGGTATTAAAAGAGAGAATAGGGAAAGTTGGGGGAATCCAGGGAGAGCAAAATTTCGTGAGGACCTCGAAAACCCGAACCCGTCCACATCTTTCTTACTTTCACCAAAATGATTTAAATAACTCCGGATCTAAGACCTGCATCCTAACAATGACCTAACCTAGATCCCCAACAGATCACATGTGAATTTAGAACACTCCTCACAACAATTAGAGGAGGATTGGCCATGCCCTAGGTTAAGACCCCTAAAATATTCGCCATGAAAGTACAAAGAACCAGGCACGACTTGCTCACACACTAAAATGGAAAGTTCAAGACCAATGCAAGCAAACATCCAAAAGAAACAATACTAGACCAAGAATAAGCATTCAATGACCACCCAAACAGACTAGTACAGCAACGAAAACCCCCAAAATGCCTAGTGATGATGTGCATACCCAACGAAATCAGGAAACCACGAAGGACCAGAAAGCAAATGAAGTTAAGCAATTCAAAATCAACAGAAGAAAGGAGAATATCAACATACCATGAGAACGAAAAGGGGTGGAACCAGTGATGCCAACAAATAACTGTCGAACGCAAGCAGGATACAATCCACGCACACGAAATCCCAATGCAACAGTCAAAATGGCTCGAAATCCATAATCCAGCAAAACACCAGAAGCTCCAAGACTCAAGCTCAAATGATAAGCAAATAAACAAACTCAAATGATCAATTACTTCCCAAAATCCAATATACCAATGCCCCAAAACATCCGCACAAACACCATTAATGTGGTCGACAAAACAACCATGACCACAAAAACTTAGAGATTCGACAAGGTAACGGATTTTGAAGAAATCTGGATCAGACGAATTTTCCCTGATCCGGGTCAAAAGGTAGTTACTTCTGGACATCGAAAGAAAACTAGAAGAATCCGGCCTAGGCGAATTTTCCCGAGAATAGTGAAAACTCTGGAATGTACTCAGAACCCAAGATTTTCAATAGAATTCATAAGTGTGCCACTTCAACTGGTAAGATGGACATTAAAGCATGGGCCAAAAGCAAGAAAAACCCCCAGAAAAGAAGGGCCAAGACACCAAAAAGTGAAAAAAGAGGGTCCCCACTTTCAATGGGGCATGTGTACAAAAACCGTACAACACAACTTAGTGCTCAAATCACTCCTTAATTTCAAATATAGTAAATAATTGAATTTAATCCCTTAAGAAAATAAAATATTTTAGCTCATTAAAATAATTCATATAATTTTTCAATGCAACTAAAGAGGAATTTCTCTTTTTCTTTCCTCATTTTTTGATTCCTAAAATGCATCAAACATCATTGACATGCAATCACTCAACCATCAAAATATAATCACATGAAACAAGGGAATAATCAAACTCAACTACAACACACATTTATGGTTAAACCCCAACACAAGCAAATTCTGGAATCACCACTATTTCATATCTAAATTTTCATAGCACCTCATAAAACATGTCTCACACTTGATTTGAGTACGATAGGACTTAGCAAACACATTAGATCTAATTTGACATATCTAATATAACCACTATTAGGGGAACAACTCAAACCTACATATTCAAGTGGAGAAATAACCTCATGCCTATAGACACATCACACACCAAGCATATCTACACCATATATATAATAGCTAAAGAAATTCTCAATCATCCAACATGATAACCTATCATATACACCATATAATCATCAAGATCATTAACAATAATATTTGTCTATTTAACATGTATATATCTAAAGAGATAAAATACAAGAGTTGAAATTATTTAAAATCACATATATAATTCCAAATAATATAAGATAAAAATAGAATAAAATACTATAATATTCTAGTCATAGAAAGCATACCATATGCATCTCAAAATATACATGATCTCAATGCTAAACACAATATCTATGCATAAGAGAACTCACACCTTCAATGCATACAAAAACCCATTTAATAGAGTGCATAAATTTCTCATAAGGAACTTGCCACAATACCAAACATGCATGACAATACAATAATACCAATAATTGACATGCAAAGAAACTCCATCACTAAACATGTGGGTGGTCTGAACACAACATAAAAGCATACAATAACTCATTTGGAAAACACACCAACTAATACATATATTATCACAACATGATAATAAATCACCTTATATCCTACAAATCATTTATGACTTACATGACATAGAACATCAAATGCATAATCAAACATCATAATCCTATCAATTAATGAAAATGGGGAAGTTGAAACACAAATAAGTACTTAAAGCAACATATACAAGACAACCTATGCATCCCATGATACTTAGAATTTTTTTTTGATAATGACCAACTCAAGGCACAAACATGTGGGATTTACATAAATTACCTTGCCCCCTTATTAGTTATTGTCTAGACTTCTTTATAAGATTGATTTAGTCATAGGAGTGGGTCATAGTAATTTTATCCCTCTTGGGTCAATCTATATTTTAGTGACTATTCATTTTTATGATATTATCTTATGGCTAGCTAGTTTTAAGGGCTTTAAGCTCTAGATTTGATTCACCCATGACCTATTGAAGCCATTTTTAGTCCTATCCTAGTTTTTTGTTTTTTATACAAGTCTAGTTTGAGGTATCTTGACAATTATTAATACAAGTAGTGGTTTAGTGTTTTTGGTTTGTGGAATTCACTTGTGACAATCAATCTTTTGGGTTATGATATGCATTCCTTCTTGGCCATATATGAAATTAGGTTTTAGGGTAAATGGTTTGTGTATTGTCTCTATAGATAATCGCAAATTAGATGGATCTAATGAGCATCTTGTTACTAGTAATCTAGGAGCTTAACACTCATTTTTTGCAACACCTAACCCAAGTTCACCTGTAAAAAACTATATAGTTGAATTTCAATAAATTGCCACATAATTCAAACATTCTACAAGATGTCAATAACTCATAATTAATGCAATTTAATTAGAAACATATTAAAATATAATTTTGAATCTACATCATTGAATCCAATTTAACATCACAAATATCCTTTACCGTTTTATCTTGATAAGTAACCCCTTCTTTAAATATTTTCTACCCATATGACTTAACATATAAATTAACAAGAAATCTTTAACGAACATTGATTACTAAAAATAATTATATTAGGTGAATAGATATTTTAATACCCTCATTAGATGTTAATCAATCCACTTTAAATAAACATTGAAATTACACGTCTAACTTCTTTAAACCAATATTAATTTAGGTAGAGATTATACCCTAATTTAAGCACCTACAACCATTTATATACTTATTCACACATTGTATTCTAATAAGAGTTTACTTCTAATATCATATGTTAGTAATGACTAATTCCCTAAAAGATCACTACTGAAAGAACAATATCGAAAGAAAGCAATGTAACTTCATATGTAAGATAATAATTTTAGAACCTCCTAAGATATTCTGCTACCAATCTATACTTAACATAAGTGATAGTTGACCCTCTGTGAAAAGCGGATTGAGATCCAACACCCAATACATATAATCTTAATTACTAGAAGAAAATATAAAGACTTAAAAATTATGAATGGTCAACTAAGCGAGAGAAAGAGTTTGCATGTAGCCAATAGGAGGAGACTAACTTAACGTAGTCTAAGAGTCACTAAGAACCTGTGGCATGGAGAATAATCCTTCCTTTGCAGGTCTAAAGGTTATCAGTTATGGCCACATGGATTTAGCAGAGGTAATCATGTCATTAAACTGTAAAAAGTTTACAGTTCTAAGCATGCATTCCATATTCAATACCGCCAGGTAGGTGATCAAAATATGCATGCAAGATTAAGAGCGAACAAAGACCTATTTCAGTCCAACATGGTCGCACGGTGGCAAAGCATGTGCAGGTCTAAACAACAAAGAAATTGTAGACATATCCTAAGTTGCCGATGGTTTTAACTTCAATAGGACAAGGCCTTCCAAGTAAGTGATATTATTCCAACCGAAAATAAAATTAATTTGTTCACAAGGGAGAAGTTGGTAAAGGAAACACAGGCACACTCATAAAGAAATAAACTGTGTCACAGAAAGGTAATAGTACGCAGGGGGTGGTGTCCAATTTCAAAGAAATCAACTTACAACCTTCTGACTTCCAGAATAGAGGCTAAAGTTTAAATCAAAACATGCAATATAACAAAAATAAAATTTATTTCCATTTAACATGCAACAACCCAAATGCAACACTGTAACCAGTGAGCACGCATAGAGGTAAAGAAAATAAAATTAAAAGAATAAAAGAATACAAAGTAAGACTTGAATGAATGGTAGACTTACTTGGTGAAGATCTTAGATCTGGTAAAGACTACTACGGCTTCAACAATAGATAATACTCAGGATGGGGTAAAATATGAACAATGACCTGTCCATTAACTAAAGTCACTAAGACCTGCAATGCCATCAAGATCCGAATATAAATGGATGCTCCCGGATAACCTTATGCAGCTGACCAACAGTAGTGGGTCACGGTGAACGAGAACAAAACAACGTCACAGTAACACAAGATTTCCCTTACATAAGAATAGCGAAGATCTAAAGAAACAGAGAATGAAATTACAAAGGTGAAAGTGACAAACTCAAACGTTGAAGGAGGAATTGATAAAACTAAAAGGTATAACAACAAGAACGTAGACCGGATTGTCAACATAAAATACCCAGTTTAGAATCACGATTGTCAGAAGTTTTATGCATAGAATCTCCGGCAAAAGAAAAGAGATCATGCCTTGAACAAAAACAGATATTCTAAAACCTTATTCCTTAATATTAACTTTAAAATTTATTTTCAAGTTTCACATATAATATTGTTTATTAATGTTTCATTTTCGTATGTGCATGCAGGTTTAAAGACATGGGTTTCACAATAGTCTCTAGCATAATTATCACAACAATATTGAAAATCACAAGAAAAGAACTTGAAAACAAATCCTGGATGAATGAAGACGAAATTCAACAAAACACAATGATGCAAACCTTCTTTTCCCACAAATAGATGCACAAATTTATACGAAGTTTGTAGTTTCTTCGATCAATTTCACAAATCCAGCAATTCCAGAAAATCACATTTGATAAACAATATTTATATTTTCTATTCTTCTAAAACCCAAAAACCTTCTATTCGAAAACCTCCTGTGTTTTCCAAAATTCTATCCTTTTTATAAAAATTCTAAATTTCCAACTTCCTCATTTGTTTCAGCATGCAACACATGCATAAAATCAATTGATACAATAGTTTAACACGACATGCACTTAAGATCAGATATCATGTTCAATTTTTGAAAGATAACTTTGAGTCAATAAATCAATTTCTAATTCATTACACTTTTCGAAAACAAGATAATCTAATATTTTAATTTAATCATATAATGAACTAAAAATAACTTATATAATTTGATTACATCATTTAATCCATTTAAGCAATGCTAATTAAATCATTATAATAATTCAAATTAACATGATATAAACATTGCAAACTTATTTATAACAATCAACTGCAAACACGCGACGAACAGGTGACAAGACAACAAAAAGGGTGACAACGGATACTCGTTCTTTTTAGAACGAAGGCTAAGGATAGAGGACAAGTCTATCTCCCATCGATATTTCCATTGGGTCATGGCACGCTCAGACCCGACAAGCAGGTGGAGTCAATGCCTATACCTACAAGTTGCGTAACACTACACGATTGATCCAACGTGTACAAATATGAAAACACACTGTGAAGAAGAATCACGATATAGTAGGGCACTCAGTGATGAGTACTGCTAAATCGTCTTCTTCACCGACTGACATAACATCTAACTAATATAACATCATAATGTGTAAAGCATAATAGCATAGATAATCATCATAATGTCATCTCATGAAAGTAATCATTGCATCAAATAATATAGTGTATCATCAAATGAGTTTCACAACCAGTCATGTAATTCATGACATAAAACATCGAACAACATAATATCAAAGGTCTATTAACTAACTAAGTAACATAACAACTAAAATAAAAGTGTCATCCAGAGGATCACTACAGCTAGTCATTTTAATCGATACAAACACATATAAGATGATAACTTAAGCTTTCAAAAAACCATCTACTCAATCCCATTCTTAGAAGAATAAACCAATTAATGCATGAAAAATACTTTTTTCCATAATGCTACAACTATTAGGTAGAACATGGAATCCAATTTTATAATTTTGTAATTTTATAGTTTTTAAAAACTATTAGTGCATAAGGATCACGACCAAAACCACATCATTGCACCCTAAAAGAAAGAAAAAACTTTAGTTTCGAGAAAAAAAAAAGAAATAGGCAAAATCCTATAAACAATCGAACATTTGCTAATTTCTCCATATTCCTTAAAGCTTGTCATTTCTATGTCGCTCTTTCTGCCTAATGTGTGCCTTACTATCATTTTTTTTTTCAATTTCTTTATGTTTAAGCTATATTCAAACAATATGTGAAGCTGGACAATAACAGTTCATATACTTCTCGACATGAAAATTAACACAAGACAATCAGTTTGCATACAACTTGAAATGGGCATGATTTTATCTTGTTTGTAATGGAAAGAATCCATGATTGATCAACAAACACAAACTCCCCCATTTGCAGAAAATTCACCAACTAAACTTAACAATGAAAAATCTTATGATAATTTTTTGTAGGACTTGGCCTAACCAGAACAATACACCAGATGAAGAAACCCCACTTATTAAAAAGCAGTACACCTAAAGCAAAGGACCACTCAAGAGATGATGAACTCCAAAAGAAGTAGAGCATCCCAACAATCCCACCAATGCCAAAAATTTGAATTTTGCATATGTAAGTCTCTTCTTTGGATCACTAGTTGCATAGCCTGTGAAATACAAAAACCTTGCAATACAATATATGATACCCAAAACAGTCGTTGCTATTGGGTGTTGCAGACCTCCAAATGTGAGAAGCACAAAGAACATGGACATGACCTCCAAGGAGTTCTGGTGCCCTCTCTGGACACAGTTGAATAATTTCCCATCCTTGTTCTCATTTTCGTCTGCATACATGGTTGGATATAGAACGTTGTATCTTTTTCTAGCCATACCAACCTGCATGGCCATCCAAACATTGAGCATGGAATATGCCACGACCACCAAAGCTATCAATCCAAATGCTGGAGGAAACATTATAGCCACAGTTAAGCCTGTTAAGGTTAGCAGCAGCAAGCCAATGCCTAATACCCCTTGTTGTTCTATGTATCATTTTTCTAGTATTGTTGTTTATATAATAAGTATATTATCTCCCTTGTTAACACCGTGAACAGCTTGAACTTCACGTACAAGCTGGAAGGATTTCCCGTCACTGTTTTGTCACTGACTGCCCATGTCTTTTCTTGCATGTCCCATTTGAACTCTCATTACTCCGATAAAAATGAGACATGATTTGTTATATATTTTTATTTTTGGGTTATTGAAAGAATGCATTTACGATATTACTATCGGGATTCAATCATGTAGTTTTTTTAGTTGAACTCATTGACCCATGTTTCATGAATATTGGCTCACAAGAATTCATCTTTCATGATAATGAATCATCCACTTTGCACTCATTGCATCTAGGTGATGCTCACAAAGGTGAAGCATTGGGCCTTCCTAGGAGATCACCCATCCCAAATTATGCATTTACAATGAAAAAGATGCAAATAAAAACTAAAAGAAGTAGTTGTACAAAAAATCCAACAAAAGTTACAATCACAAAAAAATTTACAATAGAGATCACAATACAAAACTAAAACATCATAATCAGTTGAATCAAAACCCGAGCAACAGTCAATTTTGCAAAATGGATCTTAATCCTTGCGCTATACAAACTTTATATTTGCTCAACAACTGCTCAACTTACAATTTGATTTGATGAATTTGAAGATTCATCTTGAGATTCTTCATAGCCTTGGTCTAGAACATAGAAAAGAGGGCAACAAGACAATAAAATATATCAAAGTAAAGCCTTAGAAATACAAATTCCTAATGATCATTATTGTTATTAAAGACAACTTTACATATTTTTCTCCATATATGCAACAAAATGACATGTCTAACACCATCACCAATAATATTGGCATGTAGTCCAGCCCCAAGAAGAGTTTCTCTCTAACTTAGTTTGTGATAAAAAATAGCAAATAAAACATTAAACACAACATTCCACTATTTTTAACAAACTGGAAATCCCAAAAAATATGCTTCATATTTTCATGCTTGTGACAAAGAGGGCAATTAATCGACTAGATCATAACACACTTTAACCTATCCCTAATGGGTAGTTTAAAGTGTAGTATCTTCTAGACAATTAGTTGAGCATTTGAAGTGACTTCATCTCCAAATTTGAGCAAATAATTTTGACCAAATTTTGTCTTTGAACTTGTAGTTTTATTTGGAATTAAGCGAGACTTCAAGGGTACATTAAGAAGTAGATGCAAGTATATGTTTTTTAAAGAAAACAATAAAAAAGGATAGGATGACATCCATAACCAGTCTTTAAAGAAGTTGCATAGGATAGGGGTACATAATTTCATAGACAACTCCAACAACACCAAGGTCTGCACAAAGATCAAGAATTCTTTGTATTTGTTGCTTAGATTGAAATGATTTTTAACCATATGTCATGGTAACCAACTCATTGTGTGAAAATCCCACAAGTCTCCGACATTATAGACCCCTTTTTTAAACAAGAGATAGGAATGTTTCGGGAAGCTTAAAGCAAGGGGTTGTTTGTGATAAAGATTATGTTTGTTCCACCAAATAAATGTAGTGGAAAAGTTGAGTTTCCTCTCCATTTTAATAGATGAAAAGCATATTGCCAAGCCTTCTAGATAGAATAAAGGGAGTTGAAGCCTTGATTGAGAAAGATGAAACATGAATAATTTTATTTAACCACTGGGTAAGTGCAAGAAGTTGAGTCCACGAAACGTGGAAGTTTTTGCCTTAGCCAAAAAAACAAAATCAGCATTGCAAAAACGGGATTTTGTTTTTAATAAACACAATCCCATTTAGGCTCGGGATCCCGAGCCAAAAATCAAAAAATGGGATCCCACTTTTCAAAAAACGGGATCTCGTTTTGTAAAGTTTCCATTTTTGGAAAATTTTCAAAACGGGATCTCGTTTTGTAAAGTTTCCATTTTTGGAAAATTTTCAAAACGGGATCCCGTTTTTTAAAATTTCAAATGTAGGTCAAGTTTTTGCTTTGTATATAGGTTCGAGAAATGGTTTGGGGATCCAAACCTAAGCCATGGACCTAGTTTGACCTGCAAGTTGAAGGTCCTAGCAATGTCACAAAAAAATACTGACTTTGGGCATACATCTGAAGGCTTTATTTGTAGATTTTTTCGATGAAATTAAAACCCATTATAGATTAGACAGTGTAGATTCCAAATATGTAATTTTTTTTACAATTGGATTAATTTTTTAATTTTTCTTTTAATTTCTAATTAAATAGGTCCATGAACTTGAATTATCAGTGTTTTTTAGTATTTTAATAACTTTTTATCAATATAATTTTTTTATGAACGGATTGCACGAGGGAAAAATTCAGACAATTCTTTTCGATTTAAAAAAAAAATAAAAATAAAAAAATGATAAGTTTAGGTCATCTTATGCATGTCGTACACAATGATTTTTCAAAACGACAAATATGCCTAATAAAAATTTACCAATAAAAAAATATTCAATAAAAAATTACAAAAAAACATTGAAGGCAAGCTTCAATGAGTCACAAATATTTCCCCAAAATTATTTAGAAAAATACAATAATTTAGGTCAAAATATGGATGTCGTACACGTGCATGGTATGGTAAAAAAAATGACTTTTAAATAGTGGTTTTTAGAAATTCTTATTGAAACTCAATTTGTTCAATCTGGGTATTGAAATAAATTACATATTTGGAGACTAGACTCCGAGTAGTACATTTTATGATCAGTGAATTTTTGGAAGATTCCATCTCTAAGCGCTTCAAATGTTAAGGTCAAAGTGTCAAATTTTGAAAATCAGGGAAAACACTTCCACTTTTTTGGCCAAAAAGTGGACTCAACTTCTTGCCAACGGCCCACCCCATTGGCTTCCATTTGCCTTTGACTGAAGCAAGATTAATTTGATATCGAATAAGGATCTTCCATGGTTCATCCCCTTTAACAACTTTAATAATCCATTTAGCAGCCAAACAAATCCCTTGTGTTCTTAGATCTATGAGCCTCAAACCATATTTATGTTTTGGTTGGATAGAATGAGACCATGTTGTGGATATATATCTTGGATTACCATCCCATATGACCCATATAAATCTTTGAATAACTTTGACTAAGTTCTCGTACCCTTTTTTAGAAGGCATCCAACATGAGGAATAATAAATGTGTGGCAAGAAATATTTTATTAGCAACTTGAATTTTTCCAACCAAAGAAGGAGTTTATACCTCCAACTAAAGAGTTTATTCTTGACTCTGTTAAGATATCAATGCCATGTATCACAAAGAGAAACCCTAATACCAAAGGGTATTCTAAGGTACCTCATAATTTCCCCATGTTTGATTTGTTTCCATTCCTTAGAAATTCATTGGGGGATAGACCCAATTTGAATCATCAAGAATTCTCTTTTTTTATGTGCCAATTTAGATCATGGAACATTGCAATATAGCTCCAATATGTCCATCATATTAGAATATGTTTTTCAATATTCTGTCAAAATAATAAATTATCCGCGTGATGAGAATTAATTACAACATTATGAGGAATATAAATTCCTGAAATGAGATGCTTGTTGATGACACTTTGAAGAAGATAACCCAAAGCATCAACCCTAAGAAAATAGAGTAATGGAGATAGAGGACATCCTTAACGAATGGATCTCTGTAAGGGAAACAAATTGGTTATCATATTATTGATAATAATCTAAGCTTAGCATTTTGGAACATCATTTGAATATGTGCACAAATTTTAGGACCAAAGCCCAACCATTGAAGCATATTAATAATAAAGCTCCAGTGAATTCTATTATATGCCTTATCAAAATCAATTTTGATCAATATAGCATTTTGGCACGTTTTTTGAGCCCATTCACAAGTTTACCATGCTAACATAAGATTATCAAGAATATATCTACCAACAATAAAACCAGTTTGCTCTGTTCTAACTATTCCTTACACCACTAGTTTTATTCTAATAGCTAAAGCTTTTGCAATAATTTTATAGGAGGTATTAAGTAATGTGATAGGACACCAACCAGAGATGGAGTCTTCCATTTTTCCTCTAGGGAGAAACTTGATTATGCCACCATTAATGTTTAGACCTAAAGATCTTTGTTTAAAAGCCTCCAAGTATGAGCAGTAAAAATCTTCCTTGATGTGTTGCCATATAGTCTTGTAGAATTCTATAGGGAGCCCAGCGCTACCAAGAATTTTATGAGGGGCCATGGAGAAGAGAGCATTTTCCATCTCTTCCAAGGAAAAAATTCTATCTAAATATTGGTTGTACCTAGAGTTTATTTTGTTAAGAATATGACCATTGACAATATCCTCAAGAATTTGTTGAATATCCTATCATTGATCATCTTTGAAAATATTGTCATAAAATCATTTGAAAACATTACGTATATCAGTAGGATTAGTTTTTAGAATATCAAATTCATCCCTTATAGCACCAATTCTTTCTTTTTTATGTTTATAATTGAGATAATTAAGAAAATATTGTGTGCCCTTGTTTCCTTCTTTTATCCAATGTAGTCTAGATTTGACTTTGGCCCCTTGTCCTTTGCAATTATGAATTTTACGTAATTGAGCTTCTGTTGCAGCAATGAGGGTTTGAATTTTGATATTATTAGGATCAACATTGAGCAGTTTTCTAGCATGAACAAGTTTCCTTTGAGATATTTTTCTTTGTGTTTATGTTTCCAATTTGTTTGTCAAATGTACGCAAAAAATTGGTACATTGAGTAATGGTTTTACACCACCAATCAATCCATGACACCCCTTCATCAAGTCTAGGAAGAGAATTCCAAATCTCTTTAAGGGTGGCTAAGCATTTATAGGATTCTTTAAGTGAGACATTAATTTTGAAGGGGAGAGGGCTATTTACATTTGACTTACGAGACAAACTTATGTTGCAAACAACAGGATAATGATTAGATAGAGTGGTGGATAAATCCACCTGAACACACAACCCCAATGGGTCTTGGATGAGGGGTAGGATAGGGGATATGTAAAATATGTCTAGCCTACTTAGTTTTTCCTCACTTCCCATTCTACAGTTGGATGAAGTATACCAATTGTTAGAATGGTTGCAAAATTTATCATGAATAGGATCAACCACTCCCAAAGGATTTCGACAAAACAGTTAGTTTCCAAATTCTTCACCACTTCAAGATTAAAATATTTGGACTAGTTGTGGTCATGAGTATGTTCGACCATGTTAAATTCACCCACTAATATCCATTCAACATTGGGAAAATTATTATACATCCAATTTTAGGACTCAATACGTTCTTTAGAAAAATTGGGAGCATAAATAGAACAAAAACCAATGAGTTATCCATTGGTAATAGTGGGGGCCCAAACACAACTGTGAGAAGGGTCTTCACCCTTATCAATGACATACTTATAAAACCATGGATCAATTCCAATACCATCCCCACCTCTACCATCAATATGATATGTAAAAAACATGGCCTTTCCCCAAACATTACATAATGATGCCTCAAGTCTAATGCCACTAAGTTTGACTTCTTGAAAGAAGAGCACATCAAGGTTCCATTTCATAACAAGCTATTCCAAGAAATGATCTTATTATTCATGATGAAGAGAAGGGTCATTAGCCTGAGTCAACACATTGAACCTACTATCAAGATTCAATTTTGTATTATTGGGCTCATGATCTTAGGTAGTGAAAGGAGATTTGGAACGATGACGAGAGCAAGAAGAGGGAGGGGTGGGTTCAAGAGGACTTGATTGAGGAGAAGAGTGGTGGGGAAAGGGGATAGAACCTCGAGCAAGGTCATTAGGAGAGGAAGGAGAGGTTGAAATGGAATGATCTCGAAGTGAAGAACGAGGGGTAGAAATAGAGGATAGCTCTTTCCTCTTCCTATCCAACAAGCCTTCAAGGTGAAACTTAAAATTCCAGGCTTGTAGATAACATATTTTTCCATAGATTACCCAAGTACCATATTGTAAAACTTCTTAAGAGTGGTCTCCTGACTTGAACATACAAGAAACATACACTTTTCCAAGAACTCTTAAGGCTTCTATTTCCCATCTCGAGTTTTCCCGATTCAATATTAGCCCATTTATAAAATTCAACTTTAGAAGGTAAACCTCTTAAAAAAACAAAATAACATTTTTGATTTGGCATTGTGAAATAACATCAATAACTTCATTAGGGAGTTGTATTTCTACTGTTTTACCCGATTGTTCTTCTGGCATGGGAATTTCCAAATCTTCACTTGAAATAATTGGAATTTTCTCATTTTCTCCAAAATCGCATCTTGAGGATTTCTAGCTTCAAACAAGTTGTTATCCTCTTATTCTAGCTTGGTTTCTTCCATTTTTTCCATCAACTGAGGGTTATAGTTCTCTCCAACTAGTTTGGTCATAGTTTTTAGCCGCATTAGAGCTTCAAGCGGTTGGAGTCGCTTAATAATGGTCCGGCTAGGGTTTGCAAATATCACTCCCAAAAATTTCACTTCGTTTGATTTGTTATCAACTTACTAGACTTGATTCGTTCTCCTTATTGTCATTTGGTTTTCACATCGTCCTATAAAAGTGTCCAAATTCTTTAATGGCAAGCGTATATATTTTTTTAGAAGTTTCGAAGGAATTGGAAAATGGTTGTAATTTATTGATTCAAGTACAATATTTCAATTTTTATGTTGCGTTGACTAAAGTATAAAAGAATATGTTAATTGAAGATGGGTTTCTTGTAAAAAATGAATGGGTTAATATTGACTTATAAATTATGTAATAATTCAATTTTACATAATATGAAATATCATTGAATGTAAATAAAAGAGATAGGGAATATTACAATAATTGTTTTATAAGGTATAATATTTGTTGAAGGTTTTATAAATAGAATAAAAATTTAATTAAATTTGATCTTGAGGAAAATTTTATGGTTAAGTATGTTTGAGTCCTATCCACTTTTGAGTATCACCTAGATGCAATGAGTATTAAGTGGAATAATAATATTTATGAGAGATAGGTGAACATCACCTAAATGCAATGAATGTTAAGTGGACCATGTAGACTTATAAGAGGTGGGATCTTGTGAACCACTACTAATAAAATATCGATTGACAAAGACTGACATAAAAGCTACATAGTTAAATTATAATAAATATTATATAGTTTGATACATTGTGAAAACACCACCTAAATGTAAATTAAGAACAAAATACAACAAAAAATGTTGTTCCCCCACTTGTGGTGATCTAAGGCTAATGCATAGTCTCTCTACTTATTGCCTAGAATTTTATCCATCTCAAGCTATCAGTTGGTTGGCAACTTTGATTCCCTTTGTCTCCTTCCCTTCTTAGTCTATTATTTCACAAAAAGGAAAAATCAAACATTTCAAATTATGCCCACTCTCATGCCTCATTTAGTTCACCATCTCCACCACCCTCCTCACTATCTTCCTCCATCAATGGACTTGTAATTCTATCCTACTCAATTTATTAGTGTTTCATAATCTTGTTTATGAACCCTTCCACCAAGTACACCTCAAATTAAGAAAAATGAAAATCATCAAATATAACTCAAATGAACATTTGAGCCAACTAATACAAATATTTAGCTCCTTATGATAATTCAATACTCATCTCTTTAAGATCAACAACTTAGAAATCACTATTAAAAGTCAAATAGTTGAAGATCAAGAGTTGCCACTTAGAATTTCACCTTAGATGTTACTTTGGGAATTTAAACTTGGGTCTACATAATGAGAACTCAATAATTTAACCACTTACTCTCTACCCCTTTAATAGCCTCGATTTTTTGTAGAAATTATGATGTATTACTACTTTCACTACTATGTTTTACCCATTCGAATTTGAACTTCAAATGCTTGAATTTTTTTTTATGCAAATGGCAAGTCTCTTAATCATTAACTTTCACTTAATCATTCTAAGAATAATCCATGTTGTCAAGCAATTATAGATTCATCACAATACAATCACATCATTATGCAAGAAGATAAAAATAATACTTTCTATAAAATTAGACAAGGTATTCATAAAAATTCCTTTCTACACATGAATACCACTTCATTAAAGCATCACATTCAAGGGGATTAAAATTATAATGCAATTATGAACATAGTCACACATTAACACTTCTTGTAACAATCCAAGGCTAAGCTAGGACATAATCAAACTCACAAGCCAAGATAGCTCAAAATGTCACCTACATTTGAAATGATTATCATTCAACCATGCAAGAAACCACCAATCACGTTGGACATGCATTTATCACATGTATCTCTACTTAAAATTATAACAAAATGACATTAGCATGCTTTATAAGGAATGATAATATAGTTGGTGCTTAATCTACACCAACATTATGTTCCTACAATGCATGAATTATTCTATAATTAACTATACAAGAGGGGAGAACATAATTTTAGAGTCAAAAAATGCAATATTTTATAATGCATTAATTATTTCCACCAAACATTTATCACAACTACCATACGTATGACCCAATTACACCCCTTTCTCCAACCCTTTAATTAATACAATGTAATAAAATACTCAAGTTCCCACAAGAATCCTAAGAAGAGAATGAAATTTTGGGATATAATTCATTGTCCCAAATTATCTATTATAACACTTCAACATTTCTTTGATGCAACTTGCCTAGTCAATTCACATATATGACATGCACTCCAATGAATACTAATGCAAAATTCACTTCAAGAAAGCATTCAAATCACCACACAAAAGAGGGAAGTAACATTTTACAATTATGCTAAAGGTGGGTAAGAAATATATGATATTATTACAACATGCCATGCACATAGGGTACACAATGTAAGGTTCCTTTGAACAAGCATTACCACAACATTATCTTCTTCCACAAATCAAGTATATGAAAAAAATATCATCTCTTTCACAATTAAATGAATCCTTCACAAGGGAGTTCTCAATAATAAATTAAAATCTAAGAACATCAATATTTCTTTTTCTCAAAGAAGATTTCCACAGTCACTTTATCCCAACTGGATGCACAAGCATGATCATGAGCCCACAAATATCACTAACATTCACACATAGCATGAAATTATAACATAAGAAGGTACTTTATACATAAAAGTAACTTCTTGGAAAACTCAAGGGTCTAACGAACCCTCCAAACTATCACCCTCAAACATATCAAGAAATGATCCAATACATGAAACAACACATGCACACTAAGGCCCTACACAAGCTTGTATATAAAAAGAAGGATAAAGGATATTGGTCACTTTGAATCTCAAGTGACTCTCAACTAGAACTTAAGTCTCCACCTTGATGAGTGCAGTATGGCCTAGGAGGCATCCTTCCTCCACAAACACATTTGCATGTGTTATATCATACCTAACTCTTTATAATTCCACTCTAAGGAAATAAGTCATGTAACTTCCTTGCAACAAAAAGAACTTGAGAAATCACCCATCAACCACACATCAAAAAAATTCAATCACATGGGAAAGAACATAAACTAGAGATCCCAGTGTCATCCCTAAAATTTTCTACCCTATTCTAAGATGCAAAACTAACTAATGATGCATTAAAAGGAAAAACACAAGAAATACTATTCAAGATTATCCTAAGGAAATATCTATGTAAGAAAGATGAACAAAATAAGAAAATAAGTTGTTATACCTTTTGTGCTATAGATTTCCTTGGTTGGCCCTTGATTTTTGAGAGTTTGTGTACTCCTTGATGGCTATGGAGATGAATGGATGCAAGATGAAAAATGTGATAAGATGCTAGTGGCTAAAGGATTTGGTGGATTGATGAAAAATGTTTGCAAATGGTTAAAATGTTGCAAATGAAAATTGACAAGATTTTGGTAGCTAAAATCTCTTCCTCCAAAATAAGAGGGAGGGGATATTTATGGAGGGATTTGAATTCTCTGGAGAATTCAACAGTTGAGATTAAACCAACAAAGCCAAGATGGAGGGCTATAGTGAGTTGAGGACTCACAAGCTCTCACATCTTGACATGTGGAATGTGAGATGGCTTAGGATAAGATGATGTGGAAGTGAGGTGGAAGAAAGGTACATGATGTGGAGGAAGGACAAGTACCTTGGAAAAATGATGATGTGACCTCTCAATGATCACATGGGGAAGAGGAGAATCTTGAGCTGAATAAAAGTGAATTAAAAATTCACATGTTTGAGAGAGTCTAATGGATAAGATAGGGTTTCCAAAAAGGTGTGGATTTGCCACATGTGAGTGATGTGACAAGTCTAAAGTTCTAGAAGTCTTTGACACATGTAAAATGACAAGTCAAATTTTCTAGAATTTGCATGGGGATAGGGTAAGCCTTGGAAGGATAAAATGTGAATTAAAAATTCACATGGGGAAGAGAGGAGCCTAGGATGAATAAATGTGAATTATAAATTCACATGGGAAAGGGAGTCAAGGCCAAGAAAGGCAAGTGGAAAGGTTGACCAAAAAAGGTATGCTAAATGTGGCTAATGACCTTGATTAAGGTTGTGCAAACACAAGCTTAGGATAATTACTGAGAGATTAGAAGCAAGTGGGAGATTATGGAGGATGTGACACTAATCTTGATTAAGTGGTGCACATCCTAATCATGGATTAATTAATTTAATCCAGATTAAAAGAGGATTATGGAGAATGTGACAAGGAGAGAGAAAATGAGGAATTAAAAATTGATTTTTAATCAAAAGGTCAAGTGACTAAATTAAATAAATTGTCTTATTTATTAAATTTAGAGAATAAAAGGTGTAAGGTAAAGTATTTAATTATTCAATTACATACTTTAGGAACCTTAGGCAGAAAATGAAATAATGATTAAATAAATTATTTAATCATTATTAATGAAATAGACTAATAGAGCAGACAATTTTGACCATGTGGAAGTGGTCAAATTTAAATGTCTACACCCAGTGTTTAAACATGGGATCTAATACAAACTATAATTCCTTAAGAGATACTCAAGACATTAGCCAAGTGGAAAAAAATGTGTTAAAATGCATGGACGACTCTTAAAAATAAAAATACAACATTGATATGTCACACTATATGTAAACATGTACTAAATATGTTGTGTTAAGCACAACACATAAGGAATATCAAGGATGTTGTGGTAATGTTTCACATCATGAAAAACTTGAGATATTGATAAAACTTAGAATACATCACCATTACTCCATGCATAATGGCACAAGTACAAGACTTACCAATCATGGGGAAAAATCGCCACAATGAACTTAGGAAGGTGGAACTACACAACAATTATGATCGAATCCTCATACCATGGCCATGTTATCTCATGAACACCACACAAGTGTAAGATGATGTAACCATCTACCTCAAATACAAGCCCTGCACACACTTGATTACACTATCAACACCAAGAAGTGGTGGGACACCCAAGAGATATCACATCTTGACTAGACAAATGACCACCATTTCCCTTGATGCATGACATACTTATCAAATCCATGGTGGTATCTCTCCCAACTAAAGACATCCTATCACAAGGGACCAACCTTCACAAGGGGATACCCCACGAGTAGGTATGGACTCTCAATTCACTAGAATGACAATGAGTCATTTTCATACAAATGCACACTTCCCAATAAAAAATATGGCATAATTTTAGATAAAAAAATTTTCTATGAAATGATATCATGGGAAGACTTGTAATGCCCAGGGAAACAACTTTATTAAACAAAGGTTCCCCAAAAAATATTGTAGTACCTATTCTCCAACAAAATGGAGGAATGCAATGCATAGAGAGGACACTAGCACACCAATAGAACACTAACATGTATAAGGGATACTAGGACACCATTGCTTAGGTATCCTATTTTTTTCTATAGTCCAACTTTATACTAGAGTCTAAAATATGCATTGTGGTCCTATTTCTATGTTGTAGTCCTTTTGTTGCATTATAATCTCTACCAAGGACTATATGGATTCTTGTTCCTAGGTCTTGTACTCATGAAAATACCCAAGAATTGTAAAAAAAATTAAAACATAAAATAGACTATAAAATGACCACAAATAATTAGGAGACCATTGTGAACATTCACACCCAATCTCTAGAGCACAATCAAATGGACAAGATTCTTCCCAAGAGCTTTGAGGTTACAAAGGAATCCAACATGAGGCAAATGGCATGATTCATGAGGGGTAATGACCTCCACACTCCCCACTTTCCCTCCTACCACAAGGAGAACCAAAATTACATCACCTACGGTAAGTCTTAGAATACAACCCAATATTAGGAAGATGAAAATAACATATTTTCCAATGATATTATAATTTGAATATTTATATATTATATTCATTTTAAGCCCAAATCAAAAGGTTCTCTAATTTAATTTTACCAACATATCAATCATGATAAAAAAATCATATAAAATGTCATACATATTTGACATCAATGTGAATACACGATAAAATAAATAATCACACCATCACCACTTATGTGGGTGGTTTACAATCTATCCCATTGGGATTTTTCCATATAATATATTTACATATGAGGACTCAAATTTCCTAAATTATATATATATTATAACTTATTAAAAATGAAGTAATCAATAGATGTATGAAGCATTTTCTAAAATTTCATAGGATTTGGTGCCACTCCAATATATCTACATGTTCCACTAGTGGTTTATTTCCACCTAACCATGTGGTACCTATAGGTCCACCCCACTGCACTAGGAGATAGTTGCATGGGATAACAAACACACTCACACAAACAAGGGAGTATGGCTCACCCACCCACCAATAAATATGAATAACCATCATCGTATACACGTGATAAATGGTATGATAATCGTGTTGGAGAATGCCAAGATCAAAGAGCTCAAGGTAGACTTCCACAGGTGAAAAAAAGCACAATAGTATGTCTATCAATATAATATGAAGAGTGTATAATACAATGATCAAACCTTACATATATAGGAAAAGATGAGGAGGTGAGAAGGTAGGAGTGAAACTCTGACTACCCCTTCAAAGATGGAACGAGCTCACTTGACAAGTGTGCAAGCAAGTGCCAATAGGTGTCTCAAGTCACAAGGATACATGTCTCAACCATGTGAAGTGAGACAAAAGAAAAATAAACCTAAGGAAACTTCAAGCTAGGTGTGAATAGGTCAATCCTAGAAAGGTGATTAGCTAACTAGGTATGATAATGACTCTATTTACACTAAAAAATCCATCATAGAATAATATGCCAACAATCATGATCCACCAATCATAGCATAAAATTTTCAAAAGAGGAACATCACCAACATGTAGACATAAGGGATGAAACATTAAGCATACAATATGGGCATGAATACATACACAATTAATGTCTCAAATAAACACAACACACATGGCTAGAGATGGGTATCACATCATATACAAAATCCAATGACAACAAGGATGAGGCTCCTAGAGTTAGGATGAGGATATTATCTCAATAGCACAAGATTATTTCCTTGTAGACTCAACTATGAATTCTCATTGTAAGTTGAGTAGAGTACCCAAGTGTCATCCACCACTTTTTCTAAGTGACATCTCCTTGGCGATCATACCAATCCTATGCAAGTGGACTAATGATGTCACTAACGTATAACTCGGTTCATTTTATTTACCTCATGAATTTCTTTAGTTATCACTTAATTAAATAAATATTATTTATTGTAGCCACAAAATCACTTCTAGATTCATGACAACATTAAGAGACACTTCCCTCCCACACCCTATCTCTCAAATCCTATGTCCATCACGCAAAAACACTATTTGGGTGTTGCATGAAAACTAATGTATAAAAGTGGGATAAAAAATTGAACATGGTCCCAAGAGATTCCAAACAAAAAAATAATGGGACTTGTTTTCTCCCATTAAAATTCATCTAAAATTCATCTAAAATTAAATTTCTAAATAAAATTTTCCATGAAAAATCAAGAAGTTACCAAATCCTCCATTGTTGAATGCTTAAAATTCTAAATTTTTCAAATTTTTTTTTTTCAAAAACTAAAAAAATAACCTTTTGATTCATTCATGACAACATCATTTTTCCACACTTAATTTCTTGGAATTTTTTCATAATATTAGCTTAAAAATAAACATTTTAAAAATTTCCCAAACATTTATTATCACTATACTATCCAATGAATTGAAAGCTAAAAAACAATCCATATGCTACCACTATTGAAAGAATTCAAAATGGAAGAGAAAAGATTGAATCACATTCAATTTGTAGCTCACCAAATTGTCAATTTTCATGTAATAAATTTTTGAGAAGCAAATCCACATAAAATCCAAACTCACCTTCAATATTTTCAACTTCTAATCCAATCCAAGTCCAAACAACAATTTCATATTTTTTTTAAATATGAGAGAGGGGGTTTGGAGAGAGCAATTTAAAAATAAAAGAATAATGAAAAAAAAAACTCCTTTTCCTTTTAACTCCCTTTTCCCTTTTCTTTTTTTCTCACTTTATTTCTATTTTATCATTTTATCATTTTACCTTTTTATTTCTCTTTTCCCAATTAGCATTATTATAAATCAACTTAGTGCTCAAATCATTTCCTTGATTTCAAATATAGTAAGTAATTGAGTTTAATCCCTTAAGCAAATGAAATATTTTAGCTCATTAAAATAATTCACATATAGTTTTTCAATGCAACTAGATAGTAATTCCTCTTTTTCTTTCCTAAAATGCATCAAACATCATTAACATGTTGACACTCAACCATCAAAATATAATCACATACAACAAGGGAATAATCAAACACAACTAGAACACACATTTATGGTTAAACCACAACACAAGAAAATTCTAGAATTGTCACGAGGCTTCATATCTAAATTTACACAGGGTCTCAAAAGACATGTCTCAAACTTGATTCGAGTGTGATAGGGTTTAGAAAACACATTAGACCATGTTTGACATGTCTAATATAACCACTATTAGGGGAATGACCTAATACATATAGACACATCACACATCAAGCATATATACACCATTTATATAATAACTAAAGCAATGCTCAATCATCTAGCATGGTAACGTACCATATACACCATACAATCAGCAAGAAAATTAACAATAATATTTTTCTATGTAACATGTATATATCTAAAGAGATAAAATACAAGAGTTAAAATTATTTAATAATCATATTTATAACTCCAAATAATATAAAGATAGAAATAGAATAAAACAATATAATAATCTAGTCATGGAAATCATACCATATGCATCTCAAAATATACATGATCTCGATGCTAAACATAATATCCATGCATAAGGGCTCTCACACCTTCAATGCATACAACAACCCATAATAGAGTACATAAATTTCTCATAAGGAACTTGCCACAATACCAAACATGCACGACAATACAATAATACCAATATTCAACATGAAAGAAACTCCATCACTAAAAACATACAATAACTAATTTGGAAAACACACCAAATAATAAATAAAATATCATAACATGATAATAAATCATCCTATCACCTACAAATCATTTATGACTCACATGACACAAAACATCAAATGTATAATCAATTGGATTATAATCATATCAATTAATGAAAATGGTGAAGTTGAAATGCTAATAAGCACTTGAAGAAACATATACAAGAACGACCTATGCGTCCCATGATACTTAGACAAAAAAATAATTTTGATAATAATCAACTCAAGGCACAAACATGTGGGCATTACGTAACTTACCTTGCCCCCTTGTTAGCTATTGTCTAGACTTCTTCATAAGACTGGTTTAGTCATAGGAGTGGGTCATAGTAATTTTACCCCTCTTGGGTTGATTTATATTTTAATGACTATTCATTTTTATGATATTATCTTATGGCTAGCTAGTTTTAAGGGCTTTGGGGTCTAGATTTTATTCACCCATGACCTATCAAATCCATTTTTGGTCCTATCCTAGTTGCTTACTTTTTACGCTAGTGTGAGGTATCTTGACAACTATTAATACAAGTAGTAGTTTACTGTTTTTGGTTTGTAATTCATTTGTGACAATCAACTACTTTTGGGCTATGATATGCATACCTTCTTGGTCATATATGAAATAGTGGTTTTTGGGCAGATGGTTTGTGTACTATCATATTGGTGTTCATGTCTATATAGATAATTGTTCATTAGATGGATCTAATGAACATATTGTTAGTAGTAATCTAGGCTTAACACTTTTTTTTGCAACACCTAACCCAAGTTTACCAATAAATAACTGGATAGTTGAATTTCAATAAATTGTCACATAATTTGATACACTATATAAACATTAATAAGCTAAAGATCTCTACAATGAAATGTTCGTAAAGCACAACATTTATTGAGAGTTTTATAAATGAGACAAGAAGTTAAGTGAGAGAATTGTATAATTAAACATGTTTGAATTAGAGCAATACTACGATGAATAAACTTCGAAAAATTAAAATACTTTATTCCAATTAACATCATTTAAATATAATACATATTAAATAAACTATTTATAATCACGAAAAATAACTTCAAATATACCACTTGAATCAAAATAATACTAAGATAAATCTCAATACCACTAAAAAAAAGTTATTTTCATTCACACCTAATAACCAAATGCACATCCATTGCTAGTCATTTTAAGATCATAACTTAAAAGATTAAAAAAACCATCTACTCATTATTAGAAGAATAAACCAAATATTACATGAAAAACACTTTCTTTCTTTTTTCATAATGCTACAACTATTAGGTAGAGCATGGAATCCAATTTTTTATTTTTATTTTTATAAAAAACTACCTACTAGTGTATAAGGACCACGACCCAAACCACATCATTACACCCTAAAAGAAAAGAAGCAAAATCCTATAAACAATGAAACATTTGCTGATTTCTACATATTCCTTAAAAGCTGTCATTTTTATGTCGTTGGTTGTATAAAGACATCACAACAAAGCTTTAACATTTGACACATCAAAACGTAGGCCTTTCTGACAAATGCGTGCCTTGCTGTCATTTGGTTTTCACATCCTCCTTTAAAAGTAGCCAATTTTTTTAATGGCAAGCAAATAGATATTTTTTTGAGAAGTTGTGAAGGAATTGGCAAATGGTTATAATTTATTGATTCAAGTACAATAATTCAATTTTTATGTTGCATTGACTAAATATAAAAATAGGTTCACATTAATTTATCGCTATTAATTTACTGACGTCAATTTATCATCAAAAATTTATTGTCAAAAATTTCGTGACATATTTATAGCATATACAATTCACCACCAACAATTCGTCGTTGTGGTATATTCACCGCATATACCTTTTTTATAAGTTCAACAAAATCTTTGTACTTTTTTTCCTTTTTGGGCACTCTTGGCCACTTAAATATTGAAAAATGTATACATGATAAATATACCACAGCAATGAATTGTTGGAAGTGAATTGTATACGTGATGGTGATGAATTGTTGGCGATGAATTTTCCTAAAGAAATTATGTTAATTGAAGATGGGTTTCTTGTGAAATATGAATGGGTAAAGATTGACTTATAAATTATGTGATAGTATTGAACGTAAATAAAAGAGATAAGGGAATTTTATAGTAAATGGTTTATAAGTATAATATTTGTTGAAGGTTTTATAAAGAATAAAAAGTTAATTAAATTTGATCTTGAAGGAAATTTTTTATGGTTAAGTATGTTTGAGTCAAATCAATTATATCTTTTAGTATCACCTAGATGTAATGGTACTAGGCGGAATAATCATATTTATGAGAGATAGGTGAACATCACTTAGATGCAATGAGTGCTAAGTGGACCATGTAGACTTATAAGAGCTAGGATCTTGTGAATCACTACTAATGAAATATAGATTGACAAAGACTGACATAAAAGTTGCATAGTTAAATTTTAATAAATATAATATAGTTTGATGCATTGTGAAGACACCACCTAAATGTAAATTAAGAACATAAAACAACAAAAACTCTCCACTCTTGATAACACTCTTCATAGCAAAGGCTTAATCAACCATGACATGCCAGTCATGATTACCTATTTGACTAGATATGAAGGTCTTACTAAGTACATTAACATTTAGATAATAAAAATTATGAATAAGAGACAAATAATACAAAACTAAGAATCACCACTTAAACCCCCTTTCTTAAAATGTCAAACTAAACACTTGAACTTGAATACCCACAATAAAAATTCAACACTTCAACCACTTAATTGCAACCCTTAAACACTAAGTAGTTATAACCAACAACTATAATTAATAAAATAAATCTAAACATTGGAATATGAACATTTGAATCGAAATGAGTATGGTAAGATGTCCCTTTACAAGGAATTGTCTTGTTTTCTTTACCTTGAAGCCACTAAAGAGATGCTAAATAAAATTGATCACTTGAAGACAAAAAGTTGGTGCCTTTAATGAACAAAACTATTGGGTTGTGTGGGAGCTTGACACCTTTACTACCTTGGTTGATGTTTGGTATAGTGATTGAAAAGCCACCATTATTTGATTTAGTCCTCCTCGAGCTTAAGGGTTACTCAATCATGATGTGCCCTACAATAAACCATAACTACTTAAGTTAAGCCATCTTATCAACCTAGTGTCCTCTAGCTAAACCACCTTAGCTGGCCTATGGTGGGAACACCCTCACATGTATTTGTATTGTAGTGTATCTCAACACCTAGGAAGTTAGAATATGCCCTTCACTTTGGGTCTACGACAAACTATATACTCCAATCCTTTGTTGGCAAAAAATATTTATAAATTCCCCCAAAGTGGGGGAATCCATGAAAAAATCTATCAAAAAGAGGAAAATTTCTTAATAAATAAATTTAAAAGAGGGGCCATTATTCGATTTGTTGAAAAGCATTGATGCTCTTTCACGTGCGGACTCACCGCTTCCACCTTAACTAGATTTGAATAAAATCTTACGAATCCGCAACTGATTTTTAAAATGCTTAAAGCAAACGTATGAGTGACAATAGCACGTGCAATCATTATACGTTGCACAAGCTTTCCGACAAACCAACGGATTAATTTTGCTAACGGGATTTCTCGAAAATGCCGTTAACGGCACCAACGGCTATATTTTCTGTTCCGTTAGCGTTTCGGGCTTCGGCCCGCCGCGTGACACGTTAGCATCACTTATTAAACGTGTTTTTTGTCGGGAACGTTGGACAGCTCATCTTCCGGTAGGTACGTGGAAGTTGTCTTTACCTAACCTAACCTAACCTAACCCAACGGACCTGTGGTTACCACAGTAGTTATGTTCTCTGTCCTGCACGCGTATTGTTGGCTGTAACTTTGTATATGCCAGTTGGCGGCAATCGACTTAAACAGTGCGCTTCTTGTGATCCCATCATGCGCTTACCAATCCTGCTGGTTTTTAAGAAAATAAGGTTATTTTCTTATCTTTTACGGCGTTGATTGTGGGAATGTGTTTATAAGTATTATCTAGTTGTTTCTAGAAACATATGGAAGAACGAGTTGTGGTCCCCACAGAGCTTGGAGTTTGTGTCTTGAGATTTTAGTTAAAAGTGTTTAATCATGGGATGCAATCAAATGTTGTTTATATCCAAAGCCTTGCTTTAGAATGAAGGGTTTTCAAAAATAGAAAGGTTTTTTTTATAGATTATGATGTTGGATGATTTGGTTTATAGGTGGTTTATAAGGATATGTGATGTACATATCTAATTTTTTATTTATTTTAATTCGTAAGTATTTTTTTTAAATTTGATCTATGAATCAGAGAGGTTTGCAAGCACATTGGATCACGGAAGTCATAGTGTTTGCGATCACAATATCCCTACGAAGACGTGAACCCTGGTGGCCACACCAACAATGTCACCACTTAACCCTCGCATTATGGGATGAACCTCGTACATATCTAATTTTTTTGTAATATTTTAATTCGTAACTTTTTTTCAAGAGTAAAGTTTATATGGATAGAGCAATTTAAGAATATAATTTATTGAAAAAAGTTATTTATCCAAGGTTACATAAGTGTGGTGAAAAATTAAATTGGTCATTATAATGGAAAAACACCATTTACATGAATTATCTTAAAAAAATAAATTAAACCACAATGATAAATAAGTTTGACTTAGAGTAATGAGGTGGGATGGGGAATACTAAATACTAAATTGCATGTAGAATTTAAATAAATTTAAAGGTGGCACTCGATTGACTTTTTAAAGATGGGAAAAAGATATTAAAGATATTAGGAATTAATTTAAATTAAAAAAATAAGGTCTTATTAGACAGGGGTCACATAATCTACAACTTGATTATGTATTGATTTAGTCAAAAATTTCACTTGCCAACTTGATCTTTACACCTACAAAATTGAATAGACACACAAACTTGAACTTGTACCTACAAAATTGATCTAGTTGAAAGTGGACTATGAGAATTTGCACACCTCAATCTCCTAATATCTAAATCTATGTGAGGATTAATGATATTCATAAACACCTGAGAAATCTACTAAAAATTTAGGCCTTATTGGAGAGGTCTCATAGAATCTACAAATTGATTATGTATTGATTTAGCCCAAATTTTCACTTTTCAACTTGATCTTTACATCTACAAACTTGAACTTGTACCTACAAAATTGATATAGTCGAAAATGAACTATGAGAATTTGCACACCTCAATATCCTAATATCTAAACCTATGTAAGGATTGGTGGTATTTAGGAACGCCTTACTAAATTATGAGGTTTGTGTTTTTTTGGGTTAGACCTCTAGTTGAACCGATATGGTTTTGGCTAAAAGATTCAAAGGCTAAAAGAAAGCATGTAATGTACCTAGGATTATGTATGTTGATATAATGATCTACAAATGTTGCTAGATTCTTTTTACCCTTTTGCAAGTTGAATTTTAGACACACTTAATAGATTCCTATGTGATTTCAAAATGAATGGGTGAATGTCCTTAAATACAACAAACAAACAAATAGACACAAACATGTGCTTTTTTAGTTCACTATGGTTAATAGGAGGGAGTCAATGGGAATTAAATTAAAGTTGAATTTTAAAATTGTAAGGTTTGGATCCACAATTATAGAAGTAACTTGGATCAAATCTATACTCACAAATCTAATATAGGGTGACAAATAAGGGATCTTAGGATCAAGACCAAATCTTTGGGATAAGTGATGATGGGATTGAGATACAAAAAAGTTATTAGCTAACTTTGTGCAAGAATATGACACTTGTATTTTTATTATTACAATTAGGATGCTCTAATAAAAACAAGCCCAAAAATAAGGGAAAAGGGTATGGGTATGCAATTTTCAACATTACACCTACAAAGCGGGTGTAGGATTTCTAGTGCTTGGATCTAAGTTGTGCCCATGATTATGTCCTTGAATGCGTTTCCTCTAGGTAATTTTGCTCATTAACATATTTATAACATCCACACAAAATAATATAAAATAAAAAGATAAAAACATATGATATGCACTTTTCGTCTCTACAATAAATATTATTTAAAAACTTTCTTAGATACTTCAAAATTCTAAATATTTTATAAAATTTATAAATCTGTTATAAATATAAGACAACATTACAAGTAGTAAGCATGGACCATTCTTGTTTATACTAGAGTTGGGTCTTTTCTATGCCTTATGAAAGATGGGATGATGTCGATTAACTTGAAGTTACACAAAACAAATATAATCCTCCAATTTATAATTGAGAAGAGAACCATTATTGGCCATAAGCTTATTACGGTCTATAAAATAAATGTATAAAAGTTGACCTATGGAATTTGGATAAGGAAAAAAATTCAATACCTTGGTTATTTAAGTTATTCTATATATTGTGAATTTTAGGCTTTATGAAATAGATTGATTTCATAAGAATTTTATAATATACAAATTCTAAATAAAACATAATATTTTGAGATAGTGGAATTTAAATATTTATGTTAGTTTTTATTTAGTCTTGGGTCTATTTTAATTTAATTGTTTGATCTAATTATATTTTGATAAATGGTTCAATATAATATAAAGTTGGGTCCATTCTTTGATTTTTTATCCTTGTTTATTTACATCAATCATCATATATTTGACCATATCTTATATGGAATTGTATATATTCCCATGCATGTGACATTTACTATACCCCTTATACCATATCTTCATTTCCTACATCTTTATTTCATTCCTTAGTCCTAAGGCAATCCTACAACAAACATTGATCTCATATTGTGTAGAATTGACCCTTAAATTTAATATTTAAAATTTAAAATTTGGCCTACTCCCACCCATTTCATTTTTGCCACGATCCAACTTGGTACAAATTTCAAGTGATTTATTGCTATATAGTAGTATTTAAAGGCATCCAATTTTCATTCATTTATCATCTAAAAATCATTGAAAACCTATGCATTAAAGAGGAGAATCATTCTAAGAATCATTTAATTTGGAGCATTGTAAAGAATATAAATTTACATCATCATTCGAGATCATTTTCGTGACTAAAGAGTATTATCTTTGATCATTTTTGTGACCATAAAAATAGTCTAATCAAGGTGGTCAGCCCAAAAGAATATGACCTTTATGATTCAATAATCTCCCCAATATATTTTTAAATACTAGTTCAAGACAATTAGCACAAATTAGAGAATTCAACAAATCAAAAAGTAGAAGTGTACACTTTAATAAATTACATTGGCACATTACATGATAGATCCATGAGTGTGAAAGTAACCAAGAGTCTTGGAATTGACCCTTACAAATTTGACAAACAATTCTAATCCTAAGGTAAAAACAAATAGAGAGGGTCCATATTTATTTCCAAGGCACGTAGATCTCCATGCAACACCATATTCAATTATCCACATTGGTCTTAAAGATAAGTATCATAATCCCTCCTAGCAAATTATTGATTTGATCTAGGTTGATTTATGTTGTATGAATTTATATAATTAGCCTAGATTTGCATTAGGGAAAGGTTGTTTTATATTAGTAGACGAAAATAATACACCATCTACATAAATTTATCTAAAGGGGGAATAAATTAAGTGTTATTTAACCCAATTATTTTGATTAGTTGGAATGATTTATGATAATTGAGACTAAAAGTGAGCATATGTTGAAATAGAAATAAGAGGGATTAAGGTTTAGATATCTTAAAATATGAACATTACTTGATGATACATTGTAATAGAATACGAATGGCTAAGATGTAGTATGAAATTATGGCTCTAAAGGATAAAATAATTGACTCCTAAGTAGTTAGGTGTCTAGTGTTAGGACATTCTTGCATCTGCTTTAGTGTCCACTCCCCTAGCATTTGTGTAGGCTCTTTTTAGCCCCTGCATAAGCCTTTTTCACCTCTTAGGATGCTTAGGACCCCTTTTCAGCAACTACCTTCGTGTGTCAGCTTCACATCGAACCTTGTGCTTTTCCCGTTTGTGTCATTTTGTAGCATGATGTGTCTAGACACTAGAACACCACGTAGACGTCTACGTGCTCCACTAGTGTCTTGCAATGTTTCAAGATTCAAACGACCGCTTCCAAGTATGTTTACCACTTGTCACTTACCTTTGTCGGTGCTAACAACTTAGGATTCCCTATAACAGCTCAAGAAGCTTATTTTCCCTCTTTAAAAGTCATCTCTTCAATCCATTTGGTCTCCTCCTCTTGGATTCTATCTTGGACATTCTCCCATCTTTCTCTGGCTATCTTGCTTGCTACATCAGCTCTAAGCTTTCACATTCTTGCAACACTCTCAAGCTCTTACAATGCTCTTTGCAGCTCCCTTTCGTCCTTGCTCTCCTTGGCTTCCTTAAGCCTTGCAATTGATATCCCTCTTACCTTGTGCTTGCAAGCATCTTGGGATTTCACACATCCCCTATCAATTGCATCTATATTTTGTGATACAAGTTCTCCTCCTTGAGTGGGGATTGCTTTTATCACCTATATTTTGTGATACGGGTTCTCCTCCTCGAACGGGGATTAATTTTATCACTCTTGCATTCATTTCATTCCTATTATCTTTCTCTATCTATTTAGTTATTTGTGGAGGTGGGAACACCAAAATGGGGGTTTGATTAAGGAAAACCCCTATATAGCCCCAACAATTTCTCCAAATCTTATGTATGCAGGTATTGAAGGCATTCATTTACTGGAGGCTTCATGTTACTTGGGTTGTTGTGAGAAGTTTCTATCTCTTATCCTCTTTAATTGTATCATTTACTTTATTTTATTTCAGTTCTATTACTTTCTATTACTTTCTCGCATTCTTGAAGTTTCTAGTAATCAGGTCGCTAGTAGTCGCCTTGTTATTTTCTGTGAAATTCTCGGTTTTTGGTCCGTACGAGATGCCAGTGCACCTTTAGGACTCTAGTGCATCACATTGTTGTCCTTGTTCCGCGTTGTTGTCCTTTAGCTGAAAACTTGTTAGTTTGTCCAAAAAATCAGTGTGACCTGCTCCTTCGGATTCTAGAACTCTTGCTTTGTTCCCTAAGGTAGTTTAGGGAAATTTGCGCCTTGGGAATCTCTTGAGAATAAAGAGACTCATGAGTAGTGAATCCCCCTTCTCTACATTTTGGTGAACCCGACGTGAACCACAATATTTTTCAAAAAACTGGGAATTTATTTACCCCTACTTGGTGGGGTCATAACTTTTGACTCAGTGCTCATAATTCAGAATCGTTTACATCGTTGGAAAGGTCTCCAAGAGGACTAATTTAGTACCAAAAATACTATGTCTTTGATAGCCAAATTTTAATAGCTAAATTTTAAGGATCGACACAAGTTTTGACCCCAAATTCTGCTCCAAAGACCTCCAAAAATGCAAATTACTAGAACCTAGAAAATATCAAAAAAATAAAAAAATTAGGATTTTCGGTTTTTCTTAGTTTTGTCACCCCTAGAGTGCTCCAGATCAACTGACTTGTTTATTCATTGTTTATTATATTTAACTTACTATTTTCAAAATGAATTTGATATCTTCTTTTATCAACTCAATATCTAATTCTATTCAAAATATTAATGATGTTCCATTTCATGCATGTGATAGTGACATGGCTTTGCCCATGTCACTTTATATCTTTGATCCTTCTCATGAGATTCCTCTTACTTTGAAGGATATCTTGTTGCAAGAAGATGAAATCGTTGATACCTTTCTTAACATTACTCTACCTTCTCTTCATTTTGATGCACTCTCTTCTAGAGATGATGCATTAGTGGATGATAAATCTCTTCTCTATTCCAATGTACTCTCTTCTAGAGATGATGCATTGGTGAATGATGGATCTCTTCTCTATTCTAATGCACTTTCCTCTAGAGATGATGCATTAGCGAATGATGAATCTCCTTCCACATTTGATCCTCCTCGGATCGATGTTGAGAATATGTCTTCAAATAATTATTCTACTAGTTGTGATGATTCAATAAATGTAATCTATGTCTTTTTTGCCCCTCAAAGGCCTAAGATACCGTTCATTTACTTGAATCTAGCTAGTCCTTCTCCTAAAAGGATTTGTTCTATGGATGGTGTCCCATTTGATAGCAATTATCTTGATCTTTCTATGGCTCCCTCTTACAGAGTGGTAGCCCATACTTATAAGAATAGAATGAACAAACAACCAAGACTTCTGAATCTCCTAAACCTACAACTAAAGAACTTAGTGATTACAATCTTGTCGAGAAAATTCAAGTTACTCCGACTAAGATCTCACTGTGGGACTTGCTTTAGTCTGCTCTAGTTTACTGAGGTATGCTTCAAGAAGACTTTCAAAAGATTCTCTTGCCTTCTTCTGCCAGGCCAGAGGATGTTAATGCGTTGATAGCTCATATTTGTGTGGATTTTTTGAATATTATATTTTATCCACAAGAACTTCCACCCTCGGATGTGTAGAAGCAAGAAGATCCTCTGATAATTATAGTTAATATTAATAATATCGGTATCAGACATAATCTCGTTGATGTTGGTTCAACGCTCAATGTGTGTAGCATTGATCTATTACCTAAGATTAATATTGAATCATATTCTCTGAATGCTTCTTTTGTTGTCATTTGTGGGTTCGATAATGTCAGTCGACAAGCCCTAGGCACTATAGTCTTGCCTTTGAGGTTGGGACCTATTACCGTACCTACTCTTGTATATGTTATGTCAGAAAATTTACCATATAACCTTCCTCTTGGTAGACCGTGGATTCATGCTATGGGTGCAGTCTCGTCTACCTTGCATAAATCTATTAAGTTCATTTGCAATAATCGAGTAGTCACAGTCAGGGATGACCCTATGGCTATGCACTTATGTGAGATGGTAGTTGTCAGTCAGGTTTTGATTGTGCCTACTCTTATTCCTTCAGTGTCTTCCAATGTGTTGATGTCTTCTCCAGTAGTACTTGTTACAAAGGATACACTTGAGACAGATGTCCTTGAGGAAGATACTTTTGAAGCAAGAAATATTAAGTTTTTTCCTTCTACTTCTCAAAGGAATGCATGTCTTGGTGATGATTGGGGTTCTCTAGAATTTACAAAATCCTTCATTGGAGAGCATAAAGTCAAATCGATCCACTTAGACCTTCTCATAACACCATTCAAACCCACCATCAAAGATGGTTATTCTTCTGTATTGCAAGATAAAGTGAACATAAATTGTAATGTTTTTAGTGTTGATCCTCCTTCTGAGGAAGATGATCACACTTTTGTTAAAGAGGCTAATGTTGGTAGTCATGTCAAGAAGGTTGACGCTAATCCCATAGAGGAGTATAATCCCCATTGCTAGAATAATACTCTCTATGTAGATCCTCCGTCTTCTCAAGATTTTCAAAGACATTATGGCCCTGGCTTTAAACTTGTCTTTAAATATGGTTATGAGTGCAAAGGTTGTGGGCATAACGAATAAGGTATTCAAGTCCCTATAGAATGTGTACCTCATAAGAGTAATTTGGGGATTGGTTGCTTGAATGAACAATCTAAATGGAAATCACGATTGAATGTCGACATGGTTTCTGCTCAACCTCATCCTCTATTGTCTTTTGTCTTTGTGTCTTCTTCTTATGAGCAATCGAGTCTTTCTTCACAAGAGAAAGGTTTGCTTCCTCCTCCTCATTCTTTGTCTAAGCAAGAGAATATTTTGTTGAGGCTTCTAAAATCCCACTTAACCACTCTTCCTTCTCCTACATGTAATAAATTTCATAAAGATGATAAAGAAAAATAATCTTTTTGTGCATACCATCGAGTGTCTAGTCATTCCACTAGTGAATGTAAGGCCTCAAAGGATAAAACACAACAAATTTTTGATTTGGGTGCCATCACTAATTTATTTGTTGATGCAACTGCCTCTTCTTTAAATGACAAGTGATATTGAGGTCTACCTCTATCCTGTATGTTCTAAGTATCTTGCATGGTTCTCATCCCCTATGTGCTAGGGGCAGTGATAACTTATTCTGGAGACGTGTTCTTCTTAAGGATCTCCTCTCTTTTATTTATCTTTCAATTGAAGCGTCCCCTTGAGTGGGCCCCTCGCTATCTCAAAGGGTTCCCGAGGGAACCCCCTTTGAAATTTTCTCCTTTGAATGAAATCATTTGCGTCTAGCTTGGGGTAGCTTGACTAGACCTCACTTTTCAAATAGTGCATCTCTTAAGCGAACCCCCTTTTATTTTGAAGGGTTCCCAAGGGACCCCTTTGAAAGACTTTCAAGTTTTTGATTGTCTGTGTGACTTTCTGCTTGTTTTCCTGCGTGGTTGCTCTTTGTTTATTGACATGTTTTATCTGTAGATTAACATGTTGCTTTGCAGGTGAGCCTGTGAAGCTGCTTTCTAGTCTGACTCTGCGGAGTCCCCTCACACTTGGGATTCCTTCAGGGGAGAGTACCTGGGGGTGCCTTATTTGTAGGTTCGAGGACCTATGAAGCACTTACATCCTATGAGATTTGTCTATCGTTGGTCTGGGGTGATCCCACAATGTTGGTTTACAATTTCAGGGAGATTATGATTTTTGCTGAAATCACATATTTTTAGAAAATATAATGATTTAAGCCTTAAAAAGTTCCATTTTAAGGATTCCAATTGAAGAGGGTTTGATCAAACCACCTTATATCAAATCCCCTTGGATAAAACCCCGCTAGTTTTAAACCGTACCTATAACGGAGTCTCCTTTACACCTATCAAAATGCTAATAAAAAACCACTTTTGATTTACCTTTTGGGGGATCAAATGAATTCATTTAAAATTAAATTTTTGTAAGTATGTAGTCCTTATTATAAGCTTCCCAAAAAGTATAATTTTAATTATTATATTTATTTTTTATTTCTTGTGAATGTAGGTTTTTCACCATAAATCAAGCTCTTTGTTTTGCACATGTCGAAAAATAGTAGATTATCAATTTTTTTTTTGAAAAATATCAGTGCACTAGATATTGAAATCCTTGATCCAAAAAAAAAATTAAATTAAATTTTGACACATACAAAAAAAGTTATGTTGTATACAATCCGCCTATGTTTGAGTTGTAATTGGTTTGCTTTGAAACTTGATTAAGGAAAAAAAATCGATAAAACACTATGAAAGAAAATTAAAGCGCTAGATATTGTAGTTACAAATCTAAATTCGAAAAAAATAGAATTTTATCCTTCATGGAAAAAAAATTATGTTGTATACGGTGAGCATCACTCCTTAATAATGGTGTTTACTGAAAAAGACTAGTTTTCAAAGGAGATGGAAAAAAAAGTGCAATTTGATTCCAAAATTTTTGAAAAAAATATATTTAGAATCTATAGACAAAATGTCACAAATCACTAGTTTGCATTATCTTCAAATTCCTCACGGGTTAGCCGCTATAGGTGTCCAAAAGTGAAGATTTAGTTAGAAAAATCAGTTTAGTGTCCAATTTGACAAAAAATTGTAAACTAGTATTGTTGGATCACCCTCTGCAGGCCTTTGGTGCACTTCGTTCAAACCTCCTTAAGAGAGAGTACCTGTGGAGCCATCTCTCTTGGAATTTGCATTCCTCCTTCTTACTCTCTCTTGAGACTTTTCGCTTCTCTTCTCTTCTCAATTGTGTATATACCAAATCAAATATTTTCATCCTCTTCATCCTAGGTATATGCTCTTTTTCTCTTCGAAATTGGTTGCTTCCCTATCTTTTGGGTGCATTATTCTCTGGAAGTAATCGATCCTTACATTCTTCTCTTCATTTTAGAATTTTTCTATGTGTGTTATTTCTTAATTTAGGGACGACGCATAGTATTGAGAGAAACTTTTACATCGAGGTCTTTTTCACTTTGTTGACTCAAATCCTTTAGTTTTTTGTGTGCATGTGTGCATTTTTATGTTCTAACCCCATGATGTAATGGATTTTTATGTTCTAACATTGTTGTCTTGTGCAGTTCTTTCTTGTCTAACACATTTATTTTGTAGGTCTTCAGCCTGGGGGCATGCTTCCTTGGTTCGAAGAGTTGCCAACTTCCTCTACAGTATCCTTTTGGCATCATGATGTTATTTATGTTTAGTAGATTTCCTTTAGTGTGCATATTAGTGTAGATTCATATGCCCGCTAAAGTGGGGGAAAAATGTAATGTCGTGAAATTGCACCCCTTGTAATTTCACATACATTCTTGCATCTGCTTTAGTGTCCACTCCCCTAATATTTGTGTAGGCTCATTTTAGCCCCTGCATAAGCTTTTTTCCCCTCTTAGGATGCTCGAGACCCCTTTTCAGCAACTACCTTCGTGCGTTAGCTTTGCATCGAACCTTGTGCTTTTCCCATTTGTGTCATTTTGTAGTGTGATGTGTTTGGACACTAGCGTGCCGCGCGCTAGCATCCTATGATGTTTCAACATTCAAATGATCACTTTCGAGCATGTTTACCACTTGTCACTTACCTTTGTTAGTGGTAACGGCTTGGGATGCCTTGTAATGGATCGAGAAGCTTATTTTCCCTCTTTAAAAGTCATCTATTCAATCCATTTGGTCTCCTTCTCCTCTTGGATTCTATCTTGGACATTCTCCCATCTTTCTCTGGCTATCTTGCTTGCACAAAATATTGCTTGCTACAACAGCTCCAAGCTTTCACATTCTTATGTACAACACTCTCAAGATCTTACAATGTTCTTTGGAGCTCTCTTTCATCCTTTCTCTCCTTGGCTTCCTTAAGCCTTGCAACTGATATCCCTCTTACCTTGTTCTTGTGAGCATCCTTAGATTTCACACATCCCCTATCAATTGCATCTATATTTTGTGGTACAGGTTCTCCTCCTTAAGCGGGGATTGCTTTTATCACCTATATTTTGTGATACAGGTTCTCCTCCTCGAGCAGGGATTGCTTTAATCACTCTTGCATTCATTTCATTCCTATTATCTTTCTCTATCTATTTGGCTATTTGTGGAGGTGGGAACACCAAAATGGGGGTTTGACTAAGGTAAACCCCTATATAGCCCCAACATTTTCTCCATATCTTATTTATACAGGTATTGAAGACATTCATTTACTAGAGGCTTCATTACTTGGGTTGTTGTGAGAGGTTTCTATCTCTTATCCTCTTTAACTGTATTATTTACTTTATTTTATTTCAGTTCTATTACTTTTTGTTACTTTCCCGCATTCCTTAAGTTTCTAGTAATTAGGTCACTAGTAGTCACCTTGTTATTTTCTGTGACATTCTCTGTTTCTAGTCCGTATGAGACGTCAGCGCATCTCTAGGACTCCAATGTGTCGCGTTGTCGTCTGTGTTCCATGATGTCATCCTTTGACTGAAAACTTGTTAGTTTGTCCAAAAAATTGGTGTGACCCACTCCTTCGGATTCTAGAACTCTCTCTTTGTTCCCTAAGGTAGTTTAAGGCAGTTCATCCCTTGGGAATCTCTTGAGAATAAAGAGACTCATGAGTAGAGAACCCCCCTTCTCTACACCAACAATGGTCTCCCATGGGTGAGGGGATATAGCCCCAACTTAAGCTTTGGCTAAAGAATAAAAAAAATATAAATGTACTCACCAAAATATTTTTAAAAATATTTATCCCTCAAGCTTGATTAGAGAGTGATCAACCATCTAAAGGATGGAGAGTTTTTTAAATATCCTATAAATTTTAGCCTATCCATGGTTTGTTTATTTATAATAGTGATAGTAAATTCTAATTCAATGAAAGTATGTGAAATGTGGGTTATCCCTATATGAACATTCACAATAGGGCTACTTTTATTTGAATACTTAGGAACACTTATCTATCCAAACATAAGATTGGACAATTTTCTAAGTACTTGATCTTTTTTCTTTTTCCCTTTCTTAAGATAAATGTCCTTAATAATTTTATCATAGATAATGATATATAAAATATATTGAAAGAGTGGAATTATGACACACTTTTTAGTTTACCCACAAAATTAAACCCAATTTATATTACTCCCATGTAAGTTTTAATCTTTTTGGATAAGGAGGAATAGTAGGTTGAGTAGATGGTTGAGAAATTACTTAGGGATCTTTCTCTTCATGGTCAAAAGAAACAAGATAATCCATAGACTCCTCTTGTTTAGTAATTAGGGGAATATATGTTCATTGTATTACCCTCTCAAATTGATGTTGTAATTAATTCACAACCAAGGTATTAATTTGGTATCACACCATCTTGGTTTTGTATATTGGTTGAGAAAATAAACTATTGGAGTTTGGTTTAGGACAAACTAGTATCTACGTTATAATTTTGATAGTGAAAATGTAGATGGCTATATGGTAGGTATTCGTAGAAGGCCTTGAGGATGATATTATGAATTTATTTTTTGAGTAAATGGAGGGTTAGACTACAATGGTAGGTATTATGGAATACCCCACCATAGTTGTTTTCACTACTAAAATTGAGAATGTTAGCATTGTCTTTGTCATGGTTATCCAGATGATTGTGGAGGTGGTTGTTGTCATCCGAGCATACTAATTTAGTTAGGGATAGTAATAGTTATGAGGTCTAATTTAACTATAACAATTGAAATAAAAATCACATGCCTTATTTTTCATGGTCATAATTGAACCATGTGGTATACTTAATCTTCATTATCCTCCACTTATGGTTTTAGTTTCTTCAATGAGGTGGTTTTATTTGGCTCATCAAGTCTAGGGATTTTAGTTTGACTAAGTGGAATTTCATAACTAGAGTTTCATTTATAACATTCCAAATGAAATATTTCCAAGGATTTATTAACCTCCTATTTTTTTTATCATGCTAGGTGTCTAACTTAGTGACCATGAATTCAAGAAGATCATTTAGAAGACTACCAATCTCTCATCTTGTGACTCCATCATTTGAATGCATTATTTAAGAGACAGTCATGGATGGGAGTGTTTTTACAAGGATACAAAATTTCATAAAAGATAATTTTTAACGCATCACATCCACGCATTAGATTGAGGGTCTCCATACAATCATCTTTATACATCGAAGAAAGATCATCTTGATAAACCATACCTGTCTAGTTTTTTTGGTGGGGTATTATAAAATGAATATAAACCTCTCCAAATAATATTCTAGAGCTTATTCATATTTTTGTATCATACAAAAAATACCATATCTTATACCTCTTTCTTTGTAATATTATTCTTGATATTTTCTAAAATTTTACTCCACCATATCATCCTAAGTATGATGATTCTTCTTCCAGGCCCCTAAATAGTGCAAATTTAAGTCTTTGAGAGTTGTTTGGAATAAATTTAATTTATTTACATCACTTTGATAATGATAACTATAGTACACAACATCAAACTTGAATTAGAACTTGTCTAAGTCCTCACTTCCAAGTCAATGAAAATTTAGGAGAGAAAAATATAAAAAAAATATATCAAAGCCTTAAATCTTTAAGCGAGTTGATTAGAAAATTGAATTTGATTGATTCATTCTTTTCAAGAGCTTATTTATCTTCTTTCCCCTCTCCTCATTGGAATATTATGGTCTTTTTCCCACATAGTCCAATAAGTGATGACAAAGGATGAGCAAGGAAATTGTTATCTCTTTGGTGTACACTAGAAGCTTCACCTTCTTTGTTGATAAGTACCAAAATAAATAGTGTATATAATGCATTGACCTCTTCCTAAGTTATATCCCGTGGTACATATTCACTTATATATATTTATCATAGGTTTTCCTTGCTTGTTCTCCCAAAATAGAGAATATGTTTTAATTGGGTTGTCAAAACTACCTTGTTCTAGTTTGACCTCGTGTTCTAGTGCCCTTTTTATTTATTTAGTTGGAGATAAGTATATTTTATATTTTCTAATAGATCTATTATTTCATTTGAATCTTTAATCATGTGATCCTTTATCTTTTAGCAATGTGTTTCTTTTTCAACCTTTTAGAACTATTTTCTTGTTCAATTACACCTAGACCAATATTAATATAGGTTTATTTGGAAAAAATGTCCCACTATTATCTTATTTATGACTTGTGAAAATAAATAGATAATTCTAAATACAATAATTAGATATTTAAAAAATAAGTTAGACTATTCACTTTACTTCCTCCCTAGGGCATTGGTCCTAACTAGACAAAATTAATCTATAGGTCCTTAACTAATCTTGAAGGATTCACTAATAGTGGTAAATATAATAATACCAAGACTATTTTCATATCTTTTGATACAAGTTATAACACTTAAATGGTCTAAAATACACCAAATCACCTCTTAGATGCTTGTAATAACATAAAGACCATCCAACCTTCTCTGGCAAGTGTCACACATACCTCAATAGTGGTGTAGAGAATTATATAGAGGATTAAACACTTTTATAATAACCATACTTAATCCAAACACTATGTGGTTTCTACCATGGCTTCATCAAGGTCTTCTACACCTTTGGGCCAAACTGTAAGGTAAAATTCATACAAATCACTACCACATCATTCTAAGCATCACAACATGGAATTTGAATACTGTAGCTAGTATGCTAGTCCAAGTGGCACTCCTAAGGCTCATTTTATCCCAGTCTATCCATTAACTCATCAATTACCTACCAAAAAATTATTACACTCCACAAATATCAATATATGACAAGTCATACAAGGAAATAGTTCTATTGGTTAACTTTCCATGACTCTTGATATCCATAACATGAATATATAACCTATATATACACAAATATGTAACATATATTGGCATAAATAAATCAATATAGATAGGTATCCAATAGGTAGATGGTATTCATACAACTTCATCAAGGGTATGCAATGCACCAAAATATGGATATATAATAATATGTTCACCATTTATTTCTATGTTTTCTCTTATCTATCTCATAATATTTTGCACAATCCTACAACTTCATTTAAATCCTCATCTAGAGAGTTTTCTACTTCAAAATAGTCTGCATATCAATTATATTAGATTAAATCATCTTCATCTTTCATGACCTATTAGACATGATCAAATTACTTAAGCCTCAACATCAAACCTATAGATCCATCAAACTACTTGTTAATCTATTTCAATATGGATAAATTAATATAAGAGGATACATAAATTATGGTAAAGAGTGATATTTAAGAAGGATCTACTCAACCTCAAGATCAAAAATAAAAACACAAGCTAATAACATTTAATAGATGTCATCTATATAATAGGAGATACTATCCATCGAATTCCACTTCCTCAAACTAAGAATATCCTTTGGCAACCAATTTCACTTTATACTTCTCAATGTTACCAACAAAGCCCAACTTATTTTTAAATGACCATTTGTAACCAACAGGTTTGTATCCTTGAATAAGATAAACCAAGTCCCATGAATTATTATTTCTTAGTGCATCCACATCCTCATCCATGGCGAATTTGTAGGACAAGCAATCATCCATTTCCATTACCTCTTTAATTGTTCTAGGTTCATCAACGTTAGTTAAAAAATAAAGTATACATTTAAAATAAGGTGGAATATACCTTTTTGGTTTCCTCTTCTACCACATGGACTTGCTCAAAATATTAGGTAGAGGTTTCACTTATTTTTTATACTCTTTAAACTCTTTCTACTTTCCCCCTTGTCTAGTCAAACCTAAACATCTAGCTCAACATCTATTTCAACCTTCTCAATATTTGGTTGTAGAACTACATAATTTACATCCCATCCTTCATAATTTGCATCCCATCCTTCTTTGGTTTCTCAATTTTAGTGAAAGGTTTAGCCTTCATAAAAATTATATTTTGACTATTAAGAACCCTTTTGTCTATATGATCCCAAATATTGTACCCTTTTGCATATTGATTCCCTAGTTGATGAAGATACATTTAATAACCTTACTATCTAACTTTGACTACTTCTCCCTAGCCTCACAACCAAATACATGAAGATGTTAAAGTAAAGGATTTTCATTGGTCCAAACCTTTATGGAGGTTTTCTCCACAAGTGTTGATAGAGAGACCAGTTGATCAAGTAACATGTAGTAGCAACAACTTATATTTAGAATTTCTATTTCAATCTAGTCCCACTAAGAATACTCTTGGCCCTCTCCATCAACATCATATTCATGTATTGTGTAACTCCATTATTCTAAGGATTTTATGTATTTATCATGTCTTTCAATGTTGTTATCCTTATAAAATAATACTTGATACAATTATCAGTTCTTACAACCTTAATATTTCTACTAGTATAGTTTTCCAAGAGATCTTTCAACTCTCTAAATTGACTAAAGACCTTGGTTTTAATTTTGAGAAGATATACCCATGTCCTCCTAAAATATTCATTAATAAATGATACATAATACAAATATTTTGACAAGGAAAGAATATCCACAAGATCAAATATGTTAGAATGAATAAGATCCAACAACATAAGAGATATATAGGAACTAGAATAAAACTTGGCATGGCTCTAATTTGAATAAATATATTTTTTGTAAAAATAAATCTCACAAGAACAATCAATAATCCCTTTTACAAGATTTTTATTTGTTTAGGTCTATAAAACTTTCTCACCATTATGGCCCATATGTTGATGCTATAACATTTTCTTCTCAATGAGTAACATTCTCTATTGGGTAAGAGAATGCTTAGGTATCCAAAATGCATAGCTATCAAAGCTAGACACAACTGATCTATTTATTGTAGGTTCCAAGGAATGTTTTGTAGACTCTACATATATCCTCACTAAATTTACTAAAGATCCATTGCATTATATGTAAGTGCATGCATCAATATAAAAGAGAGTACCAAATCAAATCCCCTTAACAAGCACTATATCTTCTTGTTTACCATCTTACAACCTCCATTGACAAAGAATACCTACACATCTATATCATCATGTATTTTAAATAATAGGCTTCATAGACAACTATGGATGTGCAAGACTCCACTTATCCATTTGATCATCCCATTAGAGAATAAAATCTTAATTTCCCATGGCCAATTATGCTAAGAAATCATCTATCACTAAGTTATATCTTCCCACCATAATATTTCTTGTAATATGAAAACTACTCTTCATGAGCAGTCATGTGGAAAGAAGCTCTAAAGTCTATAATTCATTCAACCTCACATGTATGCAATGTCAAAGGATTTGACAAAGGAATTTCCTACATCCTAGTGATAAAATTTACCAACATCATCACTAGATTTAACTTTTTTCTTTGTTTTCACTTCCTCAAAGTCTCTTCTAATGTGGCTAATATTGTCATAGTTCCAAAATTTTAGCTTAGAATTTCTAGGGGATTTGAATTTTCCATTTTCCTTCTTGTCCCTCTTTACATTTTTTTGGACCACCCATGAACATCCAATGCATCATTTGTGGATTCAATAGAATTTTTCCTCATTTATTTTAAGAGAAGATTAATCACTATATCATCAAGCACTAGTTTTGAGTTAGTGCTTCAAATAGCATTACCATGTTATTCCATGAGTTTGGACAAGAACACAAAAAATTATGCATCAATATTCATCTTCCATATTCACATCCATAGATTCTAACTAAGTTATAATCATGTTAAACATTTTTAGGTTCTTAGCAACAATCACCAACACCCCTCCTCAAAGTGTGGTGCAGGAGCACCTGATGGATTATATGCCTCCATGAGGAAACTTTGGAATTTTGGTTTTAGTCTAGTTTTTTAATTATGTAATAAGGTATAATAGACCATGTTGAACTTGTTTGTGTCGATTTTGAGGCCTAGGTGGTAATTTTTGAGTCATATGTCAAATATTGTCAGGAAAAGTTACAAAAAATGCAAAAATTGCAAGAGTTGGGAATATGAAGGGTCAGTTAGTTAAAGATTCAGTTGTAGGCATTTGTTTCTAGTGTAATAAGTTTATATATGCTGGTAGAACCTCAAAGAGGAGGTTGGAGGATTGTAAATGAATAAAATCAATAAGAAACCCCTGTTTTATAATGTAAATTTTGTGTTTTTACTGGTAATTCTCTGTTACAGACCACTGTACGGCCTCGTACAAGTTTTTTATGATATAAAAGTTGTTGGAATTGATAAAGGCATGTGGAATCATCAATTTAAAATTTTTTTGATTAAATTTTATGAAGATTTGAGACTTATATTGTAATTTTGTTGGTAACAGGTTTGTAACTCTGTTTTGGGGTTTGAAGCACAAAAGAAATGTATTTATGGCCATTTCCTCCATTGGATTTGCCTAAAACTTGGTGAAATTGGGGCTCTTAAGTAGGTTTCAATGTTAAAGTAATATTTAAGAGTAGGGAGCATAGTTTGATATGGTTTTGTTTGCTTCCCTAGTTGGAAGTGCAAGAATTATGGCTTAAAGTTGATGGCTACAAGTAGAGGTTTGATGAAATTGAAGTGCTAAAGGTTAAGAGATGATTGGAATAGCATGGGAATACCTTAAATGGTATGTTTGAAGTGTTGGAAAAGTAATTGGAGGCCTGGAATAGTGAAATCCATTAAACCCTCCTTGTTTCAAGCTAGGAAAGGGCATAACCAAGGTTTTGTTGTTTGGGTGAATTTGTGTTTGTTCCTTTGATAAAAATTGTTGTTTTAGAGGTTTTTCATCTGATTAAAGTTTTACAATAGAGTTTGGAGGTTGGAAGAAGGTTTGGGTTGGAGTCACTTTGGAAAATAGGCATGATTGAGCCTTATTGTTGTAGGACAGTCTATTTTAGAGGGTGTTACAAAACAACCATATTTGAAATTTTGATATATTTAAGAAGGCCCAAATGGGTCCCTAAATCTATGTTCTATTTTGGGAGATTCAATATTTTTTTAAAGTTGTAACCGTTTTCGTTACTGTGGAATGCTACAAGCAAAAAGACCTCTTATGAGGGGGTATTTGGAAAAAGTGTTAGTTCAGTGTTTGAAGGAACTTTATTGGCTTGAATTAGTCCCTTTATTAATGTTCAAGGTGGTTTGAGGGTTCATTAAGAGTTTGTAACCCTGATTACAATTTTGGAGTGTTTTGAAGCTTTGTGGAGCCAAATGCTTGGTGAAGATATGGCAAATTAGAAATGAATGAACAAGCCAAAATTATTTGTGTTTGGTCAAGTTTTGATTGATTGAAGTATTTTGCATCCTTGCTTTGCATCAAAGTGTATGACTTCTTCCATAGAAAAGCTTATTAACCAAGGATTTAGCCTAGTATAGTTATCCTAACTTTTCCTAGAGGGCTTTGTGGTGGATTATTCATACCTTTTCAATAAAATAGAATCTACCAATAAAATCTTGATATATATTCTCACTTTTATATCCAACACTACCTAATCATCTAGTGATATTATAGTTGGTTTAGATTTGGATATTGTAGCCTATAGATCGCATTCTATGATATAATCCTCCATCTTGAGATTCCATGTAGCTCAAATTTAGTGTCACTATTTTTTTATCTTCATTCTAGATGTTTGTGTGTCGCCAAAAAGTGTAGCCTTTGACACTTTTCACTCATTTGGGCCCTTGCCTATGGATTTTGGACCTTTTTCAACCTCTTTTTACCCCTTTCCAAGCCTTGTGCCAAAGTGTTGTAAAACATTTTCACACTTTCCTAGGCTTATCATCACTAAATCAACCCTTTATTATGCTATAATGACCCCTTAATGTATATACATGCCTTATTTTAGTGTGTTTTGTGAGACAATCCCGACAAATAATAATAATCATACTTTAATTCCTGGCAATCAATGAAAATTGCCTAGGTAGACTAGGTTGCCACCTTGGGTGACCTAGTCCCTTTTGGCATAAAATTCAAAATTAAAACAAAATTCTAACACGACTTTGCCTCCAAAACCCTAAGGTCGGCCTATCATGTATTATTTTTGGGGAATTAGGGCATATCTTGTATAAATAAGGGTTTTCACCTTCATTCCCCCCCCCCAAGCTCATTTTCATCTTCACGAGCACTCAATCATCTCAAGCAAGCATTCAAGCACAAGGCATCTCAAGAAATCTCCATTGGAGTTGATTCTTGCATGTTGCAGACATCTTCAACAAAGGATTTGGTAAGTGTGCATTTTCTTTTTCATTCAATCATCTTTCCTTTCCTATTTCATTTCATCATTTTGGTTTGATTACTAAAATGGGGTTTGACTAAGGAAAACCCCTATTCTCTAACCCTAATCTTGTGTCTCCTCTTTGCATGTGTGTTTTGTAGGTTTGTCAAGGAGAAAGGTGCTAAAAAGGTGTTCTCAACTCATAAAAATCACTCAAGTCAACAAAGCCCTAGTTGAAGCTTGGAGACCCCCTTTAGCCCATTTTTTGCAGAATCTAAACCAGACACCTATCGGGAACCAAAGTGCAGACCAAGGGCTCCAACCTCCACTTTCGGATTCTCAAAAATTCAGAAGTGGACTAGGTCACCAACAATGGTGACCTAGTCCCTCTGAATATGTCTTTCATGGATTTTTGTGGATTTGGACACCCTTTTGCCAGAAACTTGTTTCGATAAACTTTCCTGGGAAGAGGACTAGGTTGCCCATTCTAGTGTAAGTGTCCCTGTGAAGATTTCTAGCAGATTCTAGAACATTCTAGAGCTCTTCATCTACAACCTTCAATACCCAGGTGCACCACTTTTGTAGTTCCTTTCCAGTTTGCATACATTTAGGTCATTTAATTTATATTGCATGTAGTTTAGATTTACATTACTTTACATTTCATAGTTAGTTTAGTTTCATTACTTTACACCATTTAGACACACTTCATCACACACAACACAACCCTATTCATCCCATACCCTTTGAATGCAATCACCAAAAAGAGCATATCACTAGGTGAAAGAGTGCCACTCCTCCAAACCAAGTGCTCCTAGGTGAAAAACCCTAGGGGCCTGGTAAAGGGGAATCATCTTTCCCTCTTAGAATATATCTTTTTGGTGGTTCAATTTGTTCAATTTTCCCTAATATAAATATGTTCTATGTGCACACTCCCATTCAAAACATATTAATATAAAAAACTATGTTCCTACCACTTAAGACCCAAGTTGTTCAAACTATAACACAAAATGAAAGGAAGATAAAATATGGAAATAATTTCTACACTAATTTAAGAGGAGACATGAACAAAAATGTGATCTAAAATAATTCATAGGAAAAAATAACAAAATGAAATCATTCACCATAAAAAAATGATGTATTATGGTAAAACCCTTTCAAAAATACCTATCATCAAAACTTTGAACCAATGTCTTAATCAATAACAATATCAATTATAATACATTCCAAGCAACAATCCTTCATAGGAGATAAGACTGACATTTAGATTTGGAGTAATATCAATAACATAATAATAACAATAAAATACACTATTCAAAATCCATCCCAAGAACCTAATAAATAAAGAAACTAACATATAAAAATAACAAAGGGTAACTGGAAAACCATGAGATGATACTACCCAAAGTTTGTTTCCAAATCCCCTAGTCAATTCCAACATCCAAATCCTAAAGGAACTCCTACAAATTCATTATAACATGTCCTAGTTATCCTCTCAAGTTAGGCAATAGAATTTTTCTTATTTAATGTTAGGAAAAGGTGTGTTATCCACCTTGCATAATGTTATAATGTTATAATGTAATATTTTATTATTTGTGGTGCACCTAGGGTATCTAGGGATGTGTTCATGACATGGGTTAGCATTATTGGGGCCACTTTATGTGTTGCATGTAACATTGTGATAAATATTCAATATGGGGTTGGACATTGGGGAAATATTTAATACTAGGAAAGCTTAGTACCAAAGAGTAAATGTGGGGTTTAATGGTTTTTTAAGCTCGTGGTATTAGTCATGAGCTTTTATGTAGTACAACTTGGTGGTTTTGTGTAAGCTTATGTCTATAAAAGCAAGTACTTGGGTAGTTGTCTAAGGTTGGCTAGTTGGCCATTTTGGATAAGGGGTTGTGAGAATCTCTTGTTTGCATTTGTAAGGTTTGAAGCATGGAATAGTATGTGTGGTTACATGCTTGTTTACATGGAGTTCTTATAGAGAGCTTAGTGTTTCATGGAGAAATTTGAAGATGTATTGTAATGATTTCATTGTTAAATAATACATGAGTGATGGATACTTTTGGAGGCTGGGCTTTTCCATCTTGAGGGTTTTCCTAGGGTATATCTTGTGTCATATTTGATGGTATGTTGTCTATTATTTTACATATGGATTTTGAAAACTGTTAGGTCATGCCACATAACATAATACTAAGTGGGTAAAACATAGAGAAATTTGATTGGTATAAACTTAAGGGATAATATATCAGGGATTGGCTACTGGGTTCAGGTGTGAGTGTTATTTTTTGACCCAAACATATCAAATTGAGTTCTATGACCATTCACTTGAGGCATCTATTACAAATCAACATAAAATAAAGGTATAAAATTTATAGGGTATTTAGTGTTCAACTCCTTTGTTTACTCTTTTTCATTAGTTTTGACTCATCCCAAGCCCTAACTGCTAACACGAAATCCAATCATTGTTCCCACTATCATAGCAAGTCCTAATGGTGCTTCTTAGCAACATCAAACCTTTCCTTATACAACTATACATAGAACAATCATGTTTTGTAAGTATTGAAGGTTCATCTTTGCATTGGACGAGACCACACAATTAGGATGCAATGACACCAAATAAACCAAATTATGGTTGTGTGATTTCTTTTGTAGTGCCAACCCACTCATTGCCTTGAGATGTCTTGGTTTCAACATTATATTTTGACTATGCATCAGGGAATGCATAAGTCATGCTTGTTCTTGTTGATTTATGTGTTTGTTGGTGTTTCAACTTTATTATTTTTATTAAATAGTCTTTGTTGTGACTATTAGTTGCTTGCATTGATATACATGTATGGTAGTGTGCCAAGTTATTTATGAGGAATTGATGTAATTTGTTATAATTGTATCTTGAGATGCTTGTGTTATACTTTCTATGATAGAACTATAGGTGTGGTGATTTAATGATTTCAATATTTGATATTTTAATTGTTTATCATAATTTCATGATTATATGATATATGTGATATTGAACCCCATTGGATGATTTTTCAATAGCTTCGTCTAGTATATATACAAAGTAGGTACACTTGATGTGTGAATCGAGTGTGTAAGTAAAGGTACATGATTATTTCGCCGATGGTGATTAATCAAAGATGTCACTTTGGGCTAATATGTATGGTAACCCATATCACATTCAGTTTGAGTTTGAGATGAGACTTATGTTTTCCCTTATGGTTTTGGATTTGAATCTATGACAATTCTAGACTTTGTTTTTTTATGGAAAATCAATACATGCATAATTTATTTTGTGGTTATTTATTTTCCCATTTACATACAGTTGTATTTTAAAAGTTAAGTCTTGCATGTAAATAATGCCCAATGCATTGAGAATTAGGAAACTAGGAAAGAAAAGAAAGGGGAAATTTTCTATTTGATATGCATTAGAAATGATAATTAAATTATTGTAATTAGTTAATTGTAATAAAAAAATATTTATTTAGAAAAGTTAAATCAAATTATGTAAATTTTGGGGAGGAAATTAAATCGTGTTATTGAAATTTCTTGGAAAATGATTAATTAGAATGATTTTATTTGCCTTTGGAAAAGAAAAATAACTTAGGCATTTTTGTTTGTTGAAAATTAGAAAAAGTGAAATAAAAACAAAAGAGAAAATAAGAAGAGACAATGTTTGCATCTATTCATGTCCATGCTATATGATTTCTTGTTGGCATGTCTATGCCATGTGATGTGAACTATTCCTCGTGCCTATTTTTGGTGATGATATCCCCTCAAAAATTTGTATTTGTGATTTAATGATCATGATGTTGCCCTATTATGCATTGGATGCCAATCATGCTTGTTAGCCTATATACATTTGATGTTGATTGTTCTTGTTTGTGTGTATGCTATGATGATTTACCTTATTGAATGCAATGTATAAGATATACTAGATGTTCCTATTGATTGGCATGCTTGTGAGCCATGCTCCCTTATTTTGTGAGTGTTATTCTTGTTCCCAAGTGATTATCTCCTAGCATGGTGAGGTGGACCTAAGGGTATCATTTGGTTTGGTGGTATGGTACCACCATTCGATATTGAAGTTCTTGGAGGAGCTTTGGTTAGTGTGCAAGTGGAGGTTCTCTACTCCTTGCACTAGTTTTTTCTTGTTTCATTGATATGATGTGATATGTATAATTTGGGGATTTGAGTCCTCTTTTGGTGTTGTAATATGTTAATTTGTAAATTCATATTGGTTGGGATACAAATCTCCCACATAAGTGATGATGGATTTATCTTGATTACATATTTTCTAAATGTTGGAGTTGAAGTCTTTTGTTGTTTCATATGCTATTTATCATTCTAGTTATGTTGGTAAAATGAAAATAGATCATATTTGGATTTGAGCTTAAAATGAATAGATTTGTTAGAAAATGTTTAATTTTGGTATTGGATCATGTGTGAGATTATGTAGTTTGTCTCCCAAGTTTGGTTTGGTGAGAGCTTGCCATGAGGTAGTGTCATTTTGGTTCTCCCCTTGAGTGGAGGACAAGTTGTGGGTGTTGGGAACATTTCCCCTTGTCCCATGTTTTCTTGGGTTGATTTTGGAATCCCTTGTAAGCCTCTCATCTTGTGGGGAGCATCTTTTTGTTGGTTAGTGTGTTGGACATTATACAAGGTTATCCCTCTTAGTCTCCTAGTCATTTTCAACTGTTTTGAAGTCTTTTTGTGTTGTATTCTTGTTTTTATGAGTCCTGAGTGTTTTCCTAGGTATGATACCTAGAAACAATCATCCATTCAATCTCTGGCCAGGACTATAATTTTTGGTTATGACTACAACACAAAAATAAGACAACAAAAATTCAATACTCTAATGCATTTTATGGACACTTGTGCAATTTTAGGATTTCAACGCTTTTCTAGGACACCTATGGAGTGGCACACTAATATTCTTCCTCGGTGCTAGTAACCTTCCTGGGCTTTGTATTCCTCTAACATGTTGGTGTCTCCTATTTTGTCAAATATTGAGTTCTTCTCACCATTTCTCATGAATTTTTTATATGAAAGTTATTTCCCTTGGCCCAATGAGTCTTCATATGCTTTTTCTTTATTGACAAGTGTTGTATCTTTAGAGTAATGACACCTTTTGCATTTGGAAGCATGCCATTTCTTGAAAATGACATGTTGTCATTCTTGTTGGTGGGGGGCTTGTACATCCTAGTAAGGATGCCTCTTATGAAGGTTTTCCCTTGTGTTTGGGTGTTGTGTAAGTTCTTGTTAAGTGGATTGGAGCTTTTTGTTATTCTACTCCTCATTCCAAAAATTAATAGTTGTCTAGTTGAGATGTGGTATCTCCTATTCATTATATCATTTGTATATATTTCCTTTAGTGTTGTGAGTGTCTTCTAAGTGGAATTTGGTGTGGATTTGAGGTTGAAAATTCCCTCATCCTACCCTTGTGTTGTGTTTGTGAGAGAGCATGATCGTGGGTTAATACTTGATTGTCATTTGGGTGTCAATCTCCCTCTCATAGGTTCATTGTGGTGGTTTCATCCCATGATTGGTAAGTCTTTTGTTAGTGTCGTTGTGCTTGTGGAAATATTGAGATTTCTCTTATTGTTAGTATCCTTGTGTCATTGTGTTTGATATGACACTTGTGCACACATTGGTGTGCAATACAACATGTTGTCATACCTTGGTCATTGGTGTTATTCTTCCAACAACAAAATAGTTGTTCAATTGGCTAATGTTCCAAGTGTGCTTGGGGTGTTATAACTGTATACACCTAAAATTGGTCTGGAGCATCCGATTAATTAAATACACATTATTTGATTAATTATTCTAATTTCCTCTACAATTTAAATAAATAGAAATATTTATTTAATATAGTTCACATTCAAATTCATCTTAATTAAATAAACAAAATTAAATACTTTGTTCGATTTAATTATCAAATCCCTATGTCATTCTATCACATCATTCTCGAATTAATTAAATAAGGTCAAACACTTTATTTATTAATTACCATATTCCTCTGATTAATTTAATAAACGACTATCCTATAGTTTGTTTTATTAAATTATTTATCTCCCTTTTCCTAATTTAAATAAATCAAAATATTTGAATTAGAGCATAAAGGAATATTCCAATCTACATTTCCTCAAAAATGAATTAAATTTTCTATGTCTAATCTATGTCTAAATTTGTCACAATTAATGCTTTGAAACTTCATGGGAAGTTTTAGAGACAAATTGGAGACAAATTTGGAATTTGATCTCTCAATCCTCTTCCATCAATTTTTCCTCTTCTCTTGCCTGGTGTTTTCATGGGTAGAGACAATCTCCCTCTTTCTCTCAATCTCCTCAATCTCTCACCATTCAATCCTCCAGATTGAATCCAAGCCTCTCAAAGCTTTCCCTGTGCATTTCTACAGCTAGGAAATCTATAAATACAAGCCTCATTCAATCAAGAAAAGGATCCAGATAATCAAGCTTTTACACCCTTACTTTGCAAGAATCCAGGCATCAAGCATCAAACATTCACACATCAAGCATTCAACAATCAAGCTTCACATCAATGGCTGCCTCTTGGAGCTGCAATTATCTGTTTCACCTCAATATCATGCTAGTTTAATTGATTTATCATTTAACATTATATTATCATCATCTCGTTCTTCAGATAGTCATTTTAACAGTCTTATATGCTTATACAATCTGAGAGCAATTTAGATTTAATAAATCTTTGGAGATAGAGAGCAATAGGACGCTTTCAATTGATTACTTTGTTGAATTGATTCAATTTGTTTAATCATTGATATAATGTCGTATTAAGAAGTGTATTTATGTTATTTACCTCATTCCACACTTACAATTTGGCACCCACCGTGGGGCATTAACCCCTATTTTATCAAAATTATCAATTTTCTGGAAAGTGTTACGTAGGTTCGCAACGTGTTTTCTTTTAGCGCTTCCGTTAAAAATTTTAGCGCTTCTGGTCTTTGTTTTAGCACTTTCGATGTTTTAGCGCTTCTGGTCTTTGTTTTAGCACTTTTGGTCACTATTTTAGCACTTTCGGTGTTTCAGCGCTTCTGGTCTCTGTTTTAGCGCTTCTAGTTTAGCACTTTGACAGTCAATCTTAAAATGGTCATATCTTGGTCATACAGAGGTCTTTTTCGAAACTTTTTTTTTTGAAATGGGGTAGAATTTCATAAGCTATGCAATGGTTTAGGTATTTTTCACTTATTTTAGAGTTAAAATTTTCAATTTTACATTTAAAGTCAAATCACATTGCAACTTGGTATAAGTTTTAGGTTTTTTTTTGTTTAATCATTCATCTAACCTTTATATCTTCTTATTTCTTGATCTCATCTAACATTTTGAGCATTTATTGCAGGTTTTAAGAGGAATATGGAGCATTAAATTCAAAAAAAGTGAAAAAATAGTCATTTGATATCCATTGTAATAGTGCTTTCAAACACTCATGGGAAAATAACCCATCATATGCTATTTTTCATGCATGCTTTAGGACCAACTAGCATTACTTTGGGCTTAAAATTAACCACCTGCACAAGCTTTGTCAAATTTGGTTAAAAAGAACCAATCCTAGGGTAGTCACTTGGACTAAAATTGATCAATCTAGGATAGTCACTTCAAAGTTCCTAAAATATATCAATCCTAGGATAGTCACTTTCTTGTTTTTCTTAAAGCAAATCTATCAATCCTAGGATAGTTATCACATTCTTACAGTAGAAGTTAAAAATAACATCATGATTTCTGTGGAGCAACACCTTCACATAGATTAGAAAATTTCTTTTTGGACTTAAAACAAGACAAACTTATATGTTGTGCTTGTGGTGATTAGGCTTATGCTCTCCCCTTAACTGGGGTGACCAAAGTGCCAGATTCACTATTACTTCATGTCATTTACGCTTTATTAAATCCTTTAGCAAGCCTGCCATAGTGGGAAAAAGTACTCACCCTACGGGAACGACCTAAGTGGGAACAACCAAAGCTAGGTTTTCCAACCCACTATAATAAAAATGCAAGTTGTTGATGAAAGTCCAACTTGACGGTAGTAGGCAAGATAACCATCCCCAAAATCTTTGTTCTAAAGATTGGGAGGTCTCCTGAGGGAGTTTATCTATTTGCCACACCGAACAAAACCCTATCTACGAACCATAGAGAAGTTTCCCGCCGAGTCAGTATCCATACATTGTCATACTCACAGTGCAAGGGGAGGGAAGAATCTGCCCCCAAGACACTCACCATATAATTACCAAGGACCGCTTGCTCAAGGGATTCGGTATCCACTTCCGTCACTTTGAGTATGCGCCTAGCAACGACAAAAACATGGGCGCCCTCTAGGGGGTGACACTGCTGCGTGAGTCAATGTAATTCAAGATGTGGGCTATGAGTATAATGATGACCTACTTGTCCTTAAGTGTGAGTCTATTTGATTTATGTACAATTGTCAAAACAACCCGTCAAAATCAAGAAGGATCATGTTTGATTCTTAAACATACACTTGTTGTTTAGACTCTAGAAACAACTATTTTACAAATGCTTGTTGTGTTTTCAAAACATTAATTCAGATAAGATCATCCTGAAAAACACAAAGAAAATGGAAATCTATTGGAAACCAATGTCAGACAGTTAAACGTCAAAATTTGGATTTTTTTATCAGAACATAAACTTTCCTAAAATCAAATCAGATTCTTAATCTTGCATAAACTGGACTTTACAATTGAATTTTTTTAAATCAAACCAAGATCTACCATCCAAAAGTGTCTCAATCAAACACATTTGATTAGTAAGTTAAGTTTTAGGATCAATCATCCTAAATCAAAGAAACGAAACCCTATAATCAAACTTATCAACTTAGTCTAATCAATAGAATCTATCATTCTATTTGAATTAAGTTAATATCCTTGACACTTTACCAAACTAAGATCAAAAGTTTATTGGAAACAATAATGTTCGTATGTCCATTTTAACAAGGTCGCGAAGACTAAAAATCCAAAGAATAGGAAATTGAAACTCAAACCACCATGGTTGAAATAGATGGGGATCAATTGAATGTTCTAGCTCATCAAATGAAAAACCTTCAACAACAAATCTCGTATGTGCAAAGGGAAAGAACCACAAAGAGATATTTGCTTCTAGACATTTGTGCTTACTCCTCTAAAAAAAATCTTGACATGACACCCTCTCCACCAACAACTACATCATCCAAGTTTGATGTCTTTGGATTTTTACAAAAGATCCATAAGCCCAAATCTAAATCCTCAAACACAAATAATATTGAGAAATCCTATCATGTGATGCATTTATCTCCATCCACAATAAGCCAAAATAAACCTCAAGATTCTTTCACTCAAGCTAACAAATCAATCCAATCATCCTCTTCTATCATATCTTCAACATCCAATGATTCATGTCAATCTCTCAATCCAGAACATGCTAGCATAGACTCCCCTACACATCAAGATCAAAATATTCTTTCCACTCCATCCAATGATATCAACATTCCACAAAATCTTCCAATTTTTGATCAAGATCCCATTTCTCAAGAATCTTATGACGATCCCCTCCTTTCACTTTTCATCCAAAATAATTCCCTTCCATCTCAAGAGACAAGTATCCTTCTTGGTTCTTCTTCCACATCATCTCATCAATCCATATCATCTCATGATTCTATTTCATCACAAGAGCATGGTAGTTCTTCCATCCTATCTAATGATGTCTTACCAACTGATGATCAAGACATGCTTTCTACACAATCTCATGATTCCCTTCCTCATCAAGTTCAAGATATGCTTCCATTCAAGGATACCCTTTCATCCCATGAATATGTTTATTCTTCTCATGATCAAGATATGCCTTTCATACCACCTCATGATACTTTTCCAAGTCAATATCAAAACACCCCATCATCCCCATGTCAAGATCCTATCACACCTATTCAAGCTATCCATGAACCCCACACCTATAAATTGGGATCCTCCACCTTTATCCATTTTGGTTTACATCCAACACCTATCCTCTCATCCATATCATATCCTCCCCAAAATGGACTCGCATCTTGTTTCATAAACAATACATATCCCATTGGTAAACAAATGTGTCAAAGTATGAATTACAAAGGAAAAGGATTAGGCCTTCATGAAGAAGGTATCCTAGAACCCCTTTTTGTTCAAAGAAACCCATATCACATGGCCTTGGTTATACACCTAAGTGTCTTAGTTCATCAGACCTACCATCTATCTTAGGTCCTCATCCTAATCCTCCAAACATACCATCTATCCTAGGTCCTCATCCTAGTCCATCAAACCTTCCCTCTATCCTAGGTCCATATCCTATTTCTCAAGAACAACAAAGGCACACATCCTTGATGCCCTTTAAAAATTCTACCCACATTAACTCTGCAATAATACCTCCATATCATTCATCTCAATCCACCTCTCCCATTACTCTTGGAAGAAATTTGGATGCCAAATATCAAAAGCTTCTATATCGAAATCCACATGTATCAAAGGATCAACATGTCTCCTCGAAGATACATGCACAAATAAAAGAAAAATTGATCCAAAATCAAAAGAAATTTTCAAAAGGCCACAAAGGCCCAACAAAGAAAAAATCTCAAAGACCACAAAGGTCCATAAATCAAAAGAAAATTTCAAAAGGCCACAAAGGCCCATCAAAGCAAAAAGGAAATTTTCAAAGACCACAAAGGTCCATAAATCAAAAAGAAAAATGTGAAAGGCCGCAAAGGCCCACAAAGAAAAAATCAAAGTCAAAAATCATTTGGATTCCTAAAAGTCTCATATAAGCAATAAAATATAAATTGGCATCCAAATTTTCTAATCCAAAAGCTTCCTCCAATTTTCCATCTAATAACCTATCACCTTCCAAATCCATTTTTCCTCCATCACTCCACCAGCCTTCAAGGTGTGTGCCAATGTTGATCTTTCCATCCTTTCCAGCTGTCCATCAACAAGCCTTCCAACCTCCTATCCATTATCCAACATTCATCCCCAATCATTCTCCTTTAATCCAAACCTTTGGATAAGTCCTTAGATTCTTCCATCATATCATTAATCTACCAAAATTTAGGAGTCTAAATTCCCATCGCCATGGTTTATTAGAGGGATATTTTGTTGTGAAACTTAATGCTTAAGTCCTTCCTCCATTTCCCTATCGTCCATATCCTATCTTCCATATTCTTCTTGCACTCTACACTTAGGTACAAGTATGATCCATCTTACAATTCATAGTCATTATCCTTTCTATGCTCATTCCTTACATATGCACCTTTGATCTTGACAAGGTTAAGGGTGTTCTTGAACATCATATATCTTATCCTATACACTTTATCCATATCTTCCATACCATATCTTTCATCTTATCCATATCCATCATTCTCACTAAATACATCCTTTCTTCCTTTCCTTGGTCTTGATGAGGAATAGGGGCAAAATACTTGGGCCTTGTGTCTGTATCTTAAATAGTTAATATTGATCATCTCCATTCATCATTTTTATCCTCACTTTCTTCCATTTCATATCTTCTAGCTTATCAAAATTCATGTCATCATGTCCATTTGCAACCTCAAATCTTATCATACAAATCATATTTAAAGCCTAGCTACAAAACATTATCCAATCCTCATATCTTTTGTCAATCAATCATCAACAATCATCAATCTTATCATCATCATGTCCTATGGAATCGATCATTCCTAGCATCTTAATCAATTATACCATTATCATCTTTCGACAAGAGATATGTTGCTTGTGTGACATGTTTTGTAGTGGAACTTTCATTTTGATCTATCAATTTTCCATGGTTGCATTAACCCTATTGCGGGGCATCTTATTCCTTCAATCAACCATATCATCTCATTTCATCTTAAAATATCCTAAAAAAATACAAAAAAATCATAAAAAGTGCAATAAAATCTCAAGAACATATCATTGCAATGTGGTCATGTCTCACCCTAGCTTGAAGGCAAAATACTGAAATCACTGGGGGCAATAAAACAATGAGCTTAGGAAAAACACAACAAAAACAATGATCGAAGTGCAAACATAAATCACCATCAAAACACTTCGAACATTCGTATCATATCAAAAATCCAAAAAAACATGTCAAAAATCAATCAAAAAATCCAAACAACATGTCAAAATTCAGTCAAAACTCCAAAAAAAGAAGTCAAAAATCAGTCAAAACTCCAAAAACATGTCAAAATTCAGTCAAAACTCCAAAAAAAATGTCAAAAATCAGTCAAAAATCTAAAAAAAAGAAAAAGTCAAAAATCAATCAAAAATCCAAAAACATGTCAAAAATTCAGTCAAAAATCTCAAAAACATCACAAAATCAGGATGGATGATCTAATCTGAATAATGATTGAAATACTTTAAGAAAAGGTTAAATATGTTGCATTTTGATCATTGTTATCATTTCTTTGGAGCAAATCGATGATGTATTGGACTAGAGAAGCAAGGAAGGAGAATGATATTTTTATTGTCTGTTGTCTGTAAGTTAATCATATGAATGTATGAATTGTTGGGGGATGTGCTATGCAAATGTATCATCGATAACATTCAAAATTCATACATTGAAATGATTAATCACTGTCTGTTTACGCAAAGAATGCTCAAGTCATCTCGGTTAAATCATACCTAGATGTTTGTGTTCACTTGCAATATCAAAAATCATGAAAGTGGTACTCACGTTGTCATCGGTCTAACATATACCATTGACGCTTTTACTCACTTTCAACATCCAATAAAGCTCTATGATGACAAAAAAAGCACAAAAGTACTGTTAAAATGACAATAGTTTGCATATAGTTGCATGATCAAATTAAATTGCATTCATATTAGTTTTGCATCTGCATTTATAGATTTTTCACATCGATTAATGATATCTATATCAGCTTGCACTAGATGCGGAATCATGTCCCACATCTTTGGAAAAAACTCTAAAATCCTCCTATAATCAATCAACCTATCAATCTAATTGACTCTGGTGAGACTTTGATCAAATCTCATAAGCGACTATCATTGAACCTCACCTATCATGAGGTCAATTAATCAATCTATCATTGATCCTCACCTATCATGAGGTCAATCAATCAATCTATCATTGATCCTTGCCTATCATGAGGTCAATTATCAATCTATCATTGATCCTCGCCTATCATGAGGTCAATCATCAATCTATCATTGATCCTCGCCTATCATGAGGTCAATCATCAATCTATCATTGATCCTCACCTATCATGAGGTCAATCAATTAATCAATCATTGAATCTCACCTATCATGAGATCAATAATCTTCTAATCTATCAGGATCAACAATCAATATCAAATCAAAGGCTGACACGATCGAAAATCATCAAACACAAGGAGGTAAGGCAGGGCAACATTTTATCATTTGCAGGCTATATTTCTTCATTATTGTCGGGAGATAAATTAATTTATCATCGAAACATCATAAAATCATTAGAAAATCATAAATTTTTGAAAAATTCTAAAAATCATCAGATTATTAATTTATCTCCCGAGGGGGCATATCATTATATTATCATCTGAAAATCATGTATGGGGCACACAAAATTATTATCATCTGAAAATCATGTCTGGGGCATACGAAATTATTTTTTTATCATCGATCCTGGCAGTAGCAGTAAAATATTCTTCGAACCAATGTGTAAACACATCACTTCGAAGAGGGGCAAAATGTATACACCTAAAATTGGTCTGGAGCATCCGATTAATTAAATACAAATTATTTGATTAATTATTCTAATTTCCTCTATAATTTAAATAAATAGAAATATTTATTTAATATAGTTCACATTCAAATTCATCTTAATTAAATAAACAAAATTAAATACTTTGTTCGATTTAATTATCAAATCCCTATGTCATTCTATCACATCATTCTCGAATTAATTAAATAAGGTCAAACACTTTATTTATTTATTACCATATTCCTTTGCTTAATTTAATAAACGACTATCCTATAGTTTATTTTATTAAATTATTTATCTCCCTTTTCCTAATTTAAATAAATCAAAATATTTGAATTAGAGCATAAAGGAATATTTCAATCTACATTTCCTCAAAAATGAATTAGATTTCCTATGTCTAATCTATGTCTAAATTTGTCACAATTAATGCTTTGAAACTTCACGAGAAGTTTTGGAGACAAATTGGAGACAAATTTGGAATTTGATCTCTCAATCCTCTTCCATCAATTTTTCCTCTTCTCTTGCCTGGTGTTTTCATGGGCAGAGACAATCTCCCTCTTTCTCTCAATCTCCTCAATCTCTCACCATTCAATCCTCCAGATTGAATCCAAGCCTCTCAAAGCTTTCCCTGTGCATTTCTACAGCCAAGAAATCTATAAATACAAGCCTCATTCAATCAAGAAAAGGATCCAGATAATCAAGCTTTTACACCCTTACTCTGCAGGAATCCAGGTATCAAGCATCAAGCATTCACACATCAAGCATTCAACAATCAAGCTTCACATCAATGGTTGCCTCTTGGAGCTGCAATTATCTGTTTCACCTCAATATCATGCTAGTTTAATTGATTTATCATTTAGCATTATATTATCATCATCTCGTTCTTCAGATAGTCATTTTAACAGTCTTATATGCTTATACAATCTGAGAGCAATTTAGATTTAATAAATCTTTGGAGATAGAGAGCAATAGGACGCTTTCAATTGATTACTTTGTTGAATTGATTCAATTTGTTTAATCATTGATATAATGTCGTATTAAGAAGTGTATTTATGTTATTTACCTCATTCCACACTTACAATAACTACTTAAGACTTTAAACTATTTTAGTTATCAATCATCTTAGGCCTCTAACAATAATCCCAATTCCAAATTTTAATTTTTACCTCTTAGTCACAATGTCTCAACATCTAAAATCAATATACTTCACATCAATTTAGAGCTAAGTCACAATCTCTACTAATCATATCCAACTACTTTAATTTATCTAAAATTTTACATACACCGAACAAACTTCAATTCAACACAAATAACATATTAAAATTAAAATACAATTCATTATACTCCTTATGAATTAATAATAAAGATAATCAATTCAATACCACAATATTATCTTTCTCATCTTTATAAAAATATTTATATGTCAACATATATTATGTTCTTACTCAATATGCTATTTTTCTCAACCTTAATGACTACTTATTCCATTTTATAATTCAACATGATTCAATAAAAAAAATCATTACAACACCATTATCTCAAATGAATGTTTATTAAACCTTAACATGGCATAATTATGAATGCACTTTTACCTTTGTGATAAGATTGGATTCCTTATCAACAAAGTTTATTCAATTCAATGTATTATTGTCATCTTTTGGCACCATTACATCAAATGAGTGTGTTTTAATGAAGTGTCATTGTCTAGATATTAAGTTAGGAAGTGTACCTTGTAATCATATAACCACTTTATTCAATTCTAATTACATATAACACGTTTGAGTGTTAAGCTTATTTGTCTTTCCCTAATGTTAAATAAATCTGTAATTTAGCTATTGGCGTGCCCGAGTAAAGTGTCCCAAAAAAATTAAACGATGTACATCCATGACCCTCCACGGACGTTTTAATAAATACGAATGAACCGATTAAAGCTGTATCTATATATAGTATTTTAAATTTAATTAATAAACTTGTAAAGAATTGTAAATAAATAAAATTATTGGTTTTGCTAAGGTTTTAATGTAAAGTAATAAATTACACAAAAATAATTATTAAAATTTAAAATAATGAGTTGAGATCAGAATTATATTAAATATATATTTTCAAATGATAAAAAAGAGATTAAGGAATTAATTTTTGAACTAGTAATGGAATTATTTGTTGAAGATTGTGTTTTGTGATTTAAAATTGTGTTTTATGATCAAACTTAAAATTATTACTCTCTAATGGATTGCAAGATGATGTGTTCTCTATCTTGTGTCAAATCTATGTTTATGAAAATTATCTGTGCATCTCTGATAATGAACTTGATCTATAGATTTGACCTATGTCTAGAAAAATCAGCTACACTTTTGGATGTTTATAATTTGCTCGCTATAGTATTTAGGGCCTGAATATGAAGAATTGGTAGTGTTTATGAACACTTTTGGGAGCTTGCTAAGTAATGATCTTCTCTTGTAGAGCCTTGGTTTTGAATCAATGGTTTGAACAATGATCTAAGACATGGAAAATAACCATACATTATGTCTAATATGCCATTGTGATGGTGGTGCTTGTCGATGATGTATTAGCATTCCAATGCTCACATAATGATGATGATATATGATGATCTTGAATGGATTGGATCTTGGTTCTTTGATCTTTGATCTTAGATTTAGAATGCCTAAAATAGAATTAGGGTTTACATTTTTATACAATACCCTAGCACACAAATTTGAATTCTTCGTACTAAAAAACGACTAGTTAGGAAGTGGTTAGAAGTTTGGGGTTCAAATATGCAATGCAGATATAAACTAAGTTCATTTTCATAGGTGCATATTCAACCCAAGTATAGGAAGAACTCTAGTTTGAATCCTTGGAATATGCCTGACATTAAGTTTATATAAGTATTTGTTTATTTTTCCAACTTTTACCCTAAAAATTGTCACTTTACACTAGTCATTACATTAGGGACAACTTGGTTAAAATGAGTCCAAAATGAATGGAAAAAGTGCAAAGCACTATTCACCTTTTTATTTTTCTACCACTTTAACTTTCATGTGAACTACTATGAAGATGTATGCCAAAGTAAATAAGAAGTCAAGATGAAAGTAAATAACAAGCACTCATAAAAAATGATATAAATATGGATGATGATTTTGAGCGTGCTTCTTTAATGAATGACCCCTCTTGAAATAAACAAGCACAAATTTCTATCAGTAGTATTGGATAAAAATAAAATAGGCACTTGCACAATTGCTTAACAATGTCAATGAACAAAAAGTAAATGCAAAAATAAAAAGCAATATTCATTGGGCATGGTGGGAGACACATCCATTGGGCGTGGTAGTAGCCATTTAAATAAGCATGAAGCCATGATGTGATTAAGCATGTAAAGAGCATGCATTTTTCATTGTAATCATAATCATCAAGGAACATTAGTGGTAATATATGCCCCCTCCAATTGGTTGCATACAAAGGACATAAGGAATTGGAGGAGGGGAGAAAAATATATGACCATTGATAACCAACCATTATGTAATAAGTGACATAGATAACATCATCTAAAAAATATGTGATAAGATAGTATGATATAAGCATCAAAACATATGTAATAAGAGGAGCATGGTGCCCCCAATGTCAGGAACAACAAACAAATGGTGAAATCCATAGTATTGGATAAGAAGCATGTAAGCATAAGTAAATGTATTTATATAAATGATAAGCACAAGTAAAGTGTGGTCATCATAAACATTCAATCATAATTTATAATATGTGACCATATGTTAAGAATGCAATATAAGCATGGTAAGAATAAGTAAAGATCATGCATGAACATGCAAACATATAATTGTACAATCAATCAAAACCTAATAAGATATAAATATAATAAGCATAAGTAAATATCACGTGAACATGAAATCATGTACTCAAGCAAGAGGATCATACAAAGTAAATATTATAAGCATATGAATTATAGGATAATCATGCAAGTATCACCAAAGTAGAATAAAATAACTAGCACAAAGAGGATGACCCAAGCAGGGAAACTTAGCACAACATGTTATGAAAGACATGGAACGAAATATAAGACATAAGATATAATGTGAAATGAAAACTTAAAAAAGGAGGCTTACCACAAAATGGCTTAATCAAAATTCCAAAGCAAAATAATTATATGTGATTAATGAGGAGACAAAAAAAAGAGTCAAGCAAAAAGGCTAAAGTCAAAAACACAGATCAAAAGAAGCTATATTTTTTGTTATCATGATGGTAATTATTTCCAATCACTTAATTCTTTGAATCATCCCAAATCCATATGGAAGAACACATACATAACACAAGAAATAAGTGGCATGAATCACATAAAACATGTTCAAAGTCATTTATTTTAGCATGCACCACTTAAGGTGTCTTTGCATCATCCACATGCAAACTAAGAACATAAAAACATAAAATATGGAAGTAAATATCAATATACATGTATGGATATATCAATACATCTCAAATGCTCAAAGTATCAAATAGTAATATAAGAAGAATATTCTCCTAATAAATCATCCCCATCCCAATCATGAATGATAAATTCTTCATGCTCTATCTCAAGGTCCTCAAGTAGATAACTCTCATCATTATTTAATGTAGTGCTCTTAATGATTATGTTTGAAAGTGGTGCAATTTATTATTCTTGTGTTATTTTCTATTATTCTTGATTTATTAAAGGATGGACCATTCTAAATTATGAACTTGCCTAATATTGGAGTCTTTATTTGGTGCTCAAACATTTGAAGAATCTTTTGAAGATGAAAAAATATTTGACATCATTCACAACTCTATTATTTTCATTCTTTTTAGCACATGTGTAATAGGTTTCTTTTGAAATGCACAAGACAAATGAGAGGGGGGTGAATCAATTGTATCAAATCACTTTACTTCTAACCTTAATCAATTCCACTTTAACCTAGTCTATTATTAAGTGTAAACATGAAACACAAATAACAAAAAGTAAACACTAGAGACACCGGATTTATGTGGAAAACCCAATGAGGGAAAAATCACAGTGAGGATTAGCTCACAATATAGTAATAATGCAATACCAGATACAAAGGCTCACTGCCAGAGGGCTCACTACCAGCAAAGGACATACTATCCAAAAGGAGGCCCATTGCCTACAAAAACTGAAAAAGATAAATCAAGATCCACCACAAGGGTTCCACACATTCGTAACTTGATTAGAAGATTGTAGACACCACCAGCTCACTGCTTTCAGGAATCTAACACATTAAAGTATTGTTGCCTCAATTCGCTCTTACACACTTTGATTTTCGCACTTGTTCACACACTTCACTTGATTGCTTTATTCGTGGATGGATGGATGATGAATTCACAACAACTCGATTTTCTTTTATACCATCTTCAACCCTAGAAACATTCTCCAAGGGCTACTCAACATTCCCGCGGTGGATAAGAATGAGAGAGGACCAATTACAGATTGAATTAGGACCCAAAAAATATCTTGGATCGATCATACACTTCCTTAATTCGATGCAAAATATTATTGTAACGTGTAGACACCAGGTCAGCCAAACCTAATGAAAACACCAATGATATTTGAAGTATGCACATCTCTAGCAAGATTATCACACATGGATCACCCAACACACTTCACCTGAAATTTTACCATCTCTAAGAACACTTCGGGTACATCTGCAACAACTGCAACAAACTTCATTCACAGAAAATTCTTCAACAGTCCAACCGAACCAACCAACAACACACATAAGCTTTGGATCGGGTCTTTCGGAGCCCCAAATCACAAGCAAATTTAACAGAACATAGAAACCATCAAAATAAATCATCTCCTAGATTCACAAGATCTAAAACCAAATTCCAGAAGACTGCAGAGAAAAAACATTTCTCGCAGTCCACAAATAAATAGGTTTGCCAAACCAGTTCACACACTGGTGAACACATCTTTCACTCTTCATCAAACTAGAAGCTAAAACTCAGAATATATTATCCATTGAAGCTCATGAATATAACTACAGATCCGCACAGGCATAGGATCAACATAGGAGAAATGCATAACACAATACTTGAGCACACTCAGAACACACACTTCAACACTACCTTCATTATTTCTCAAATTTTCTCAAAATCACTTGGCAAAAACATAACTACAACTTCATAAATATAGCTCCATGTACTCTAAGCACTTCTACAGTATCTCAACTATACAAGTACCATCTGCAATCAACATGAACTGTGTTGACATCAATGACAATATTAATGAAAACACCACCAAACACATCCATACTTGCAACAATCTCCCCCTTTGTCATTGATGGAAACACATGATGTGAAAAACCATCAAAGAAAACATAAACAATCTTCAGAGACGCTAACTTGCACAAGCATAAAATTTTCACACGATTTTCTCTCCCCCTTTGACATCAATTGCAAAGGAAATTTTGAATAAAAAATCTTACCATGCAAAGCTCTGTTCACTCCCCCTTAGGAATGCATCCGCATCAGATACTGCAACAATGCACTTCTCTACCCCCCTTGAGGAGTAGACCTCAATCACCAGTCTAGATCAAAATAGTCTGTGAATCCACTGGACCGATGCACCTCCATGTGCACTTAGTTCAAGGAAGGAGGGGCAGTATCCCCTAACTTTTCCCTGAGATACTCAAAAGTATCCTTTGGAAGGGCCTTAGTGAATATGTTAGTAATTTGTTCTTTGGTAAGTACATATTCAAGTCTAACTTTATTCTTCAACACCTTCTCCCTCAAGAAGTGATACCTGATAGATATGTGCTTTGTCTTAGTATGCATCACAATATTCTTTGAAATGTTTATAGCACTTGTATTGTCACATAATATAGAGATAGGTTCATCACTCACCACACCTATTTCCTTCAAGGTTTGCTTCATCCACAATACTTGTGTACAACAGGATGTTGTTGCAATATATTTCACTTTTGTAGTGGATAAAGAAACTGAATCTTGTTTCTTACTCAACCATGAAACTAATCTTCCTCCAAGGAAGAATGCACTACCACTTGTACTCTTTCAATCATCTACACAACCAACCCAATCTGCATTAGTGTAGGCATTTAATGTGAAATCATTGTCCTTCAGATACCATAGCCCATAATCTGGAGTTCCCTTAAGATATCTGAATATACTCTTCACAGCTATAACATGTGCTTCCTTAGGTTCTTCTTGAAATATTGCAACTAAACATACTGCATGCATGATATCTAGTCTAGTAGCAGTAAGATACAACAGTCCACCAATCATAGATTTGTACATGCTCCGATCAACTTTAGTAGATTCAACTTACATCCGATTACCATAGGGGTACAAACCGGTTTGGAGTCATCCATTCCAAACTTGTTTAACAATTCCTTAACATAATTAGATTCTGAAATAAATATCCCTTTGTTAGTTTGATTTACTTGAAGTCCAAGGAAGAGATTCAACTCACCAATCATAGACATTTTAAATTATTTTTGCATCTCTTCTGCAAATTTCTTACACATTCCATCATTTCCACCAAAGGTAATGTCATCAACATATACCACAACTATCAACATTTTGTTTTTCTCAACCTTGAAGTAAATATTACTATCTACGGACCCTTTGCTGAACCCTTTCTTTTTCAAGTATCTATCCAACCTTGCATACCAAGCTCTCGAAGCCTATTTAAGTCCATATAGTGCCTTCTTTAACTTGCAAACCATGTCCAGTTTTCTGACAGTTGAAAGCCTTCTGGTTGCTCCATGTATATACTTTTTCTTCCAGTTCTCCATTTAGAAATGCAGAATTGGCATCCATCTGATACACTTTGAAGTCTTTATGAGTTGCAAATGCCAAGAACATCTGAATGGCCTCCATTCTTTCTATGGGTGCAAAAGTTTCTTCAAAATCTATTCCTTCAACCTATGAATATACTTTGCATACAAGTCTTGCTTCATTCCTTACCACTTCACCATCTTCATTTAGCTTATTTTTGAATACCCATTTTGAACCAATTGCATTCTTGTTTGCAGGTCTAGGGACTAGTTCCCATGTTTCATTCCTCTCTATCTGTTGCAATTCCTCTTTCATTGCTCTAACCTAGCTTTCATCATTACATGCTTCACTCACAATCTTAGGATCTATCTTAGAAAGTAAACACAAGTTTACCTCAACCACTTTGCTTCTTGTATTCACACCTTCACTTATGTCTCTGATTATCTATTCCTCTAGATGATTTCTCTATACATATTTAGGAGTCTTAGGTGTAGGTTTCAAAATCTCCTCTTCATCACTTTGTTCTTTCTCTTCCTTTTCTTATTCTTGCACTTTCCCATAGATAGGATCATTAGGTTCAACTTGATTTATTTCTATTGGTCTATACATAGCCTCATCAACTTTTACATTAGCACTTTCAACTATTTTCCTCAGTATTTTATTAAAGCATTTGTATGCTTTGTTGTTATTTGAATATCCAATAAAAATTCCTTCATCACATCTAGCATCAAACTTTCCAAGATTTTCATCATCTCTTTTAATGTAACATTTTCTTCCAAATACTTTAAAGTATTTAACAGTAGGATTCTTACCAGTCCATAACTTATAAGAAGTCTTAGTGTTGTTACCTCTAATTTGAATTTTGTTAAGAATGTAAACAATAGTGTGGATTTCTTCTCTCCAATACACATCAGGAACATTTTCTTCTTTCATCATAGTTCTGGCAGCCTCTTGAATAGTCTTGTTCTTCCTTTTCACGACTCCATTTTGTTGAGGATTTCTAGGAGAAAAATAATGTCTCTTTATGCCATGTTCTTCATAGAATGCATTAAACTCACCATAAGTAAATTATCCACCTCTATCAGACCTTAAACATTTGATTTTCAAGTTTGCCTCATTTTCTACTCTTGCCTTGAATACCTTGAATCTATTAAGAGCCTGAGATTTCTCTCTAAGAAAATTAACCCATGTCGTCCTAGAGTAATCATCAATTAAGAGCATAAAGTACATGTCACCATTAAGGCTTCCTATTCTTGTAGGACCACAAAGGTCTGTATGAATTAATTCCAACATTCTGATAGATGATTGTTCCTTTCCTTTAAAACTGCTTCTAGTTTGTTTCCCCAACTGGCAACTTTTGCAAAGTGAATTTGAAGGCTTTGTGATTCTAGGCAGATCTCTGACAACTTCCCTAGAACTGATCCTGATCAAATTGTTGAAATTCACATGTCCCATCTTCCGGTGCCAAAGCCAACTTTCATTAATCTGAGAAACGAAACACTGACCATCACCACCCTTAAGTTGATATATGTTTCCATGAGTTCTTCTTCCAACTGCTACCATAGTTATGTATCCTTGTCTGATCTCACAGGTGTTATCCTGAAACATAAGCTTAAAACCTTTGCTACACATTTGTCCAACACTTAAGATATTATGCATTAAACCCTTAACATAATAGACATCGTCAATACTATGTTTCCCATCAAAACTAATTGTTCCTTTACCAACAATATTAGCACCAGAGTCATCTCCAAACATAACTATTCCTCCATCATACTTTTCAAGTTTAGTGAACTTACTCTTATCTCTAGTCATATGGTTTGAACACCCATGGTCAATTACCCAAAAGTCTTCATCCTGTCTAGCATGAAAAGCAGTCACCAAAGTACCTTCTCTCTCATCCTTCTTGCTCTCCAGACCAGATTTGTTTGCACATCTTCCATGGTTAGCAAATACAACTTTATTTTCCAAGGATGGAAATAAACATTCATCTTTATCCTCCTCAAAATCAGATTCATCATCAAAAATTCCTCAATCTTCTTTGACATAATACAATTTCTTGAACTTCCTATCCTTTTTGTCTTTGTGATTATTATTATTGTCTCTGTTCTTCTAGTGTGTAGCTCTATTAGGACATCTTGATGCATAATGACCAATATTTCCACAATTGAAACACTTAAAGGGTAACTTACCTTTGTATTTACCAGTACCTTTCTTCAATTTCCTTGTGAAGTTTGCTTCCAACTCTTCTAAATCATCATCATCTAAGTCATTTCCTATCTTCATTACTTTAAAGGTTGTTTCAATCTTCTCCTTATCTCTTTCAAATTTTCTCATCTTGAATGCACTCAAGACACCAAATAGGTGCTCCTTAGTAAATGTCTTTGGATCATATGATTATTCAATAGCAAAGGCTTTGTCATTGTAATTCTCTCGCAGGGTCATCAAGATCTTCTCAATTATATCTTCATCTGGCATGGTACCACCTTGATTCTTGTTTTCAGTTGCTATAAGTTCAAATATCCTAATAGTAGCTTGCAATATCTTCACCTTCTTCCATTCTCAGGTTTTCAAATTTTTGCTTAGCAGTTAGTTTCCTTGACAAATTTACTCTATAATTTACTTCATAAATGTCTTTCAATTTTTCCCATACTTCATGAGCAGATCCTAGAGAAATAAATTTTGTCCTTTTAGTTTTAGATAGAGCACTGAAGATAGCATACCTAGCCTTTTCATTCTCCTCATAAGCTGCAATCTCATCAGTAGAGGAAGGACCGATGGATGGTGCAACATACTTTGTCTCCACAACTTTCCAGGTCTTGAAACCAAGAGAAATGAGATAACCTCTCGGTTGTTCTTTCCAATCATTGTAATCAGCTCCATCAAAAATAGGTATCTACAACTTGTGCACCATCTGATCTACCTCAAGTGGTTAATCTTTTCACCGAGGAACCAGATCTTTGATACCAATTGTTGAAATGCACAAGACAACTGAGAGGGTGGGGGTGAATTAGTTGTATCAAATCACTTTACTTCTAACCTTAATTAATTCCACTTTAACCTAGTCTATTATTAAGTGTAAACATGAAATGAAAATAACAAAAAGTAAACACCAGAGACACCAAATTTACGTGGAAAACCGAATGAGGTAAAAACCACAGTGAGGATTAGCTCACAATATCATAATAATGCAATACTGGATACAAAGGCTCACTGCCAAAGGGCTCACTGCCCAGATACAAGGCTCACTTCCAACAAAGGACTTACTATCTAGAAGGAGGCTCACTTCTTACAAAAAATTAAAAAGATAAATAAAGATCCACCACAAGGGTTTCACACATTAGCAACTTGATCTGAAGATTGTAGACACCATCAGTTCACTGCTTTCAGGAATCTAACTCATTAAAGTACTGTTGCCTTAATTCGCTCTTGCACACTCTGCTTTTCACACTTGTTTGCACACTTCACTTGCTTGCTTGATTCGTGGATGGATGAATGATGAATTCACAACTTGATTTTCTTTTATGCCATCTTCAACCCTAGAAACATTCTCCAAGGTTGGCTAAACATTATTCAAAATAAAAATAAAAATTAGGTCGGCTACTCAACATTCCCGTGGTGGATAAGAATGAGAGAGGACCAATCATACATTTAATTAGGACCCAAACAACATCTTGGATCGATCACACACTTCCTTAATTCGATGCAAAGTCTTACTATAGCGTGTAGACACTAGATCGACCAAACTTAATGAAAAAACCAATGATATTTGAAGTACGCTCATCTCCAGCAAGATGATCATACGTGGATCACCCAACACACTTCACCAGAAATTTTACCATCTCTAAGAACACTTCAGGTACATCCGCAACAACTACAACAAACTTCATTCACAAAAAACTCTTTAATAGTCCAACTAGACCAACCAACAACACATAGGAGCTCTAGATCAGGTCTTCCAGAGTGCCAAATCACAAACATGTTTATCAGAACACGTAAACCATAAAAATAAATCATCTCCTAGATCTGAAACCAAATTCCAAAATATTACAGAGCCAAAACATTTCTCCCAATCCATAAACAAATAGTTCTGCCAAACCAGTTCCAACACTGGTGAACACATCTTTCACTCTCTGTTGAATCATAAGCTAAAACTTGTAATATATTATCCATTGAAGCTCATGAACATAACTATAGATCCACATAGGAATAGGATCAACATAGGAGAAATGTAGAGCACAATACCAAAGCACACTCAAAACACACACTTCAACACTGCCTTCATTATTTCTCAAATTTTCTCAAAAGCACTTGGAAAAAACACAACTAAAACTTCATAAATACAGCTCGATGTACTCTAAGTACTTCTACAGTATATCAACTATACAAGTACCATATGCAATCAACCTGAAATGTGTTGAGATCAATGACAACATTAATGACAACACCACCAAACACATCCATACTTGCAACAGTTTCTCCTAAGGATATCTTGAAGGCATGAAATTTTTTAATCCCTTATTGACATGAACTATAGTATGAGAAATTTGAGGCTTTATAGATCTTGTAACTTTATAATTTTTAAAGAAAGAAGATGCATAAGAAACTTTTGATTTAATCATGTAGATTTTGTGTCTTAGAAATTGCTAATTCTTTTTCTCATTTTCATACCATTTCTCTTTCTTATGAAACTTATATAAATCATACACAATAATATTTATTTCATATAAGGGATCTTTTGGTGTCTTAAAATAGTATCCAAAGTAAAAGGACTTCTTTCACACAAAGTCTCATATGAGTCTCTATAAATTTTTACCACTTCACCCTTGTGAACATATTTGATGCATTGATCTAACATAAATGGTATTTATTAATATTTATAAATCCATGCTATACCAAGTAAAACTAAAAATGTATTTGAAGTAGGAATGATATGATAAAAATAGAAACTTCATTTAGACCAAGTGTAGAGACAAAATAATACAACCCGTAGTATCAATAAAAATACCATTAGTCATGTTCAAATATACCCCTAAATGTGATTACACCTAATTCTAAATATAATGATTTAAAAAATAAAATATGCATATATTATATTGACAAATTAGATCAATAATAATGCCAAGTTAGATGTTTTAGCACATACACAACTAGAAACATGTGATGGGTCATACTAATTAATGAGGGATCTCATCATCTGAAGATGTCATCAATGGTGAAGAATAAGTACATCTACATGAAGTATACATAAAAATTATCCATGTGTACATGTAAAGTAATATCAACCTCATTCACACCAATATTGGATATATCAACCTCATTCACACCAATATTGGATATAATACATTACTATTTGTAGGTTTAAGTACCTCATGACTATCTTGAAATAAATCCACATTGTTAGTTTGGTCATGGAAAAAGGATTATTTTTTTTAATTTGGTTAGGAGAGGAAATTAAATTATTTCCCTCATCATCAATACCTTCCATGTGAATCATATTATTATCAATTGAATATTACACCTTATATTTCAAACCCATACAATATTATGTATAATTTTATTGAATTGTATAATAGTTACAAAATGTACTCTCATTAGAACCCATAGGTATTCCTATAGATGTATCTAATGTATGAATATATGGAAATTTTATTTATATTAGCATGGATTATACTCTTAATAACATTAAATAAGGGCTCACTCAATATTGTAAGCTTTCTAAAAATTTAAGGTTTTAAAGTAAGAACATTTGAAGTATTGGTTGTATGATAAGTATCGATATTTCTTTCTTTTTTGTCACAACCCTCTGTAATATTCTTCTTCTTTGTGAACTTGGAAGGATACTAACAGGTAGATTATATAAAAAGTGCATAAATGGATATGAAGATCTCAAAAATACATTTCTAACGCCGCTAGAATCACGAAAATCAAAGATACAGGTAAACATTTATGAGCTCAAAAACACAAAATGAAGATATAACTTTGAATAAGTATAAAATAAACCAAGATCAAAATTTGATGATGAGATCAACACTGAAAAGTAGATGGAACCATCTTTCCAATGATTTTTTGTTTGCTTGATTTTGTCACCGTATGCCCAAGTTATGGCGAAAAGAAAAAAATGCTCTTTTAGGTCAAATTGGGGCTAGGAGGGGGGCAATGAGCTGTCTATACAGATTTTGTACCTTTAACATCAACATGAAATCATGTTGATATTAGTAGCATATTCCAAAGAATATTCTATGTAGCCACAAAACAACCCTGATCGTCGAAAAAATCCAGATTTGTTGGAATATACTTTCTCAAGCCAAAATATAACTCTACTAGATGAAATATTCATGGAGATACCCTAGTTTTAGGTCAAGAGATTGAATATACTGTTATTGACTAAATATTTCATCTAGGAAAAAAATTTGTGAGGTTGTCACCAAAATTTGTGCCAAAAAAGGTTGGCGATGATGGTGATTTATATTGTTGATTGTTGGTGGATGCAACTAGTGAGGGTTTTGAATCCACTGGTAGGAAGAGGTGGGGCCGCTATCAATGAACTGTACATTGTTGTACAAGGTCACCAATGGTAGTACAGGACCGCATGACCCTCAATTTTTTTTTTCTTCTTTTCTTTTTTTGAGAATTTTTTGAAACTCGTGGGAAAAATTAAAATGTCTATCACAAATAAGAGATCAGAGAAATTGATTTGATATACAACCAAAAGAGAAAGAAGTGAGACTAGACAAGTATCACACAAGCATCTGATATTGAGATTAACTTGCAATTGTAATTGAATTGAATGAAATTACATGGATTGATGACTACAATGAATGTGAATACTTATAAAAATGTAAAAAAGCAAACCCTAGATGAGGATTTGATTATATTGTGACAAGTGTCTATATCTCATGCAATGAGAAAACTTGATATATATTTAGTCCAATCTAATAATAAAAAAACACTCCTAAGTTTAGCTTAAGTGAATAAAGTAATAAGGGACTTAATAATTAATTAATTATCAAGTGGTCCTAATTACTCCAACATGCTAGTTATTATCATTTTATATAATTTTATTTATATCAATTTGTAGTATAATTCAATATCATTAAATGTGTAATTATTATTTTTTCTATCTAATTCTATCTTTTATAATTTTCATTACATTTTATAAATTATTATAGAATAATAATTATATTTTTCAATGATTTGTATTGATTCTTTATTAATATAAAATTCATTCCCTTTTGTACTAAAATTATTTTGTTAAAATTTTGGTAGGGATTATTCATAATTGTAAGATACATTACACGAGATAAATTTTTAAAGTATTAACATTTTGGGCTTAGATGTGGTGCAAGTATTATATATATTTTAGTCTTAGAACTAGATTCTAAATTTGGTTTTAAAATCTTTTAGATTTTATTTCTTATTCCATGTATTCATAAACAACTTACAAGAAAATACACACTCCAAAAGATTAAATTAACTAAGGATACTATATGGTTTAACTAATAGCATGGAACTTTAGGTATAGGTGGATTTTCAGGGTCCAATTTTACTTTTGAGTTTGTTTTCTAGGCTAAAAATAGATATAACATTTATATGTAAGCTGGTTGGATTTCTAGAGGGTTATAAAGACAAACATATAGTTTAGTTTTATTTCATAAAGATGAATTTACTCCCTTATAGGCTTGACTTGAATTTGACCTAAAAATCATTCTCACCTCTAGTGTGGAGGGGGACAATACATTTTCCTTAGCATTTTTAGATAATTTATAAGGATTACATGATCTTAGTTACTAGATATAAGGGATAAAAGTGCATAACCTACACTTCCACAACTTAGCTTTATGCCACTTTTCACATATATTAATGCATAGCCACAACATATTATTTGACCTATTTAGCATGCAAATTAACTCATCCAATATCCATAATACATTTATCAATTATAACCACCTTAACTTTCATTGTTACATGTTTCATGACATTTTTACCACAAGACAATCCAATTCAAGTGGAATCTAGGAATCACACAAAGACTTAATCAATTCTACAACATCCAAAACTATAATTAGACACTACATCAATTCACCAATCCACTAAAATTTTATTTGTATTGTGGGCTTGACGTGTTTGTGACACCTCCTTCTCTACTAAGGTTTGACTACGATTGAGATAATCCAAGGATACTCTCTATCTTAAAGAAAGTCACATAAAGCTTTTAGCCTAACCAAGTTTAGAATCAAGTGGAGAAGCTAGAGGCAAGTAAAGTCACCAAATTTATATTAACAAATATTCAAGCCACACAAGCTAGACCAAATTTCATGACATAACCTAGTTTAGGACTAGACTGCATAATTTGATCCAATTTATAATTGTAGAGATCCTTGCACAAAATTTTCACCCTCCTTATCAAAACTCTATATTGTAATATTATTTGTAGATCTTATTTCACAATGTTTCAACCAACCAACAACAAGGTTTAACCACTGATAAGACAAATTATATAAACACAAAAATACTTATCTATTTAGTCCAATTAATTTATAGATTCAATTAATTATTGATTGGACTTGATCATTCAAATTTCAGATCTAAATTAGTGTAGGAGAGTAAGGAACACAAAAACATATTTTTCTACACTAGAACATTGTTTCCTTCACGATACTCACAAGTTCATCCTTTATTTTAGGTAGTTGATAGAGATAATTAAGATAACACGTTGCTTTTAGAGAGTTTGGTTTTGATCTTTTCATTTTTTACACTTCATCACCTATAGAAATTTCAATACTCTATTTATGTTATCTTGTGCATCAAATATCATTTACTATTGTGATATAAAAAAATTACATAGAGAGTCCACAATATTTTTAGTAGCATCATATGCTACATAAAATACAAAAAAAGAGTTCTATTTTTTATGTGTTCCTCTCTAATAGCTCATACATCATACCACACATTCCCATTTGTAGTGATGTATTGATAAATATAATGATTTAATTTTCAAATCCTTTATTGAGACTTTCATCTAAGTTTTATTTTTATCACTTGATTTTCTTCCAATATTTTTAATCAAATAAGTTGAAGACTGCCCTAATCTCACATTCATGCCATATTTTGGTACTTGCCTCACCATATACTCTTGTAAAATTATTCTAATTGTGACAATACAAAAAGAAAAATTATTTTGTTCATCATCCTAATGACAACATTCATGAGTAATCTTAATACACTAATGACTCGTTTTGGTATTATAATCAACCAATTATTGTGGCCATATTTTTCATTTATTACACTATCACATCACCCATTGATGTTGCATATTTCTATCATTATCCCTTCCTTTCTTTTTGATTCATTATGTATACATAATGATAGTGAAATTTAATTCTATTGACACATCAACAACAACTAACCAAATAATCACCCAAACATACAAAGGTTAAAAAATGATTTTTATTATTGTACATATTTCCATTGTCAAGGCATTTTGAATCAATTTTATAAATTACTAATAGATACCAATAAATTTATACAACAATAATCAAAGATTGGAAATGTTTAATAATGAAATAATATAAATCTAACTAGAATTAAACACATAAAATACTTATATGAAGATTTTTGGTAGAGGAAAGGTAAAATTGATTTTAAGTGATAGGAGAGTGGAAAATCTTACTGATTTTTTACACATTCTAAGGATTGAAAAGAATTTAATTTTAGTTTATAAAATGAGTGATGCTAGATTGTATGTGATTTTTGACAAGAATGGTTGCAAGTGTTTGGAAATCTGTCTCAACTTTCTGGCTTGAATTCCTTTCGGACTTGGCTTTTTTCTTTATGTTCTATCCTTTACTGCTTTACCACGGCGGTCTAGCTTGGTCTTGGTGGTACCGCAGTGTCTGTCTGGCGATTACCGTCTTACCGCGCGTGATAAGGCCGCCAGCGGGCTGGCTCGGTGGTTACCGCCATACCGAAGGCGGTGGTTCCTCTCACCACGGTGAGACCGCCAGCGGTCGGCTTGGCGGTTACCGCCCTACCGCGGGGTGGCCTGGTGGTAGCGCATGTGACCACCAGTGGTTTGCTCGACGGATACTGTTGCACCGCGATAAGGCATGGTTGACTTAGCGGTAGTGCGGGATGGCTGAGGGTGAGCTCGGGCGAGCTCACCGCCATACCGCAAGGCGAATCGAACAGGGGTGTGGTAGTGCGGTGGAGTCAAGGTGCGAGCCTGGATGGCCTTACCACCATACCACAAGGCCAGTCGGATGGGGGCAGCGGTAGCGCGGGGAAGATGAGGGTGAGATCGGGCGAGCTCATCGTTGTACTACGGCTAGGTCAAAGGAGCTCGGTGGTTGCGTGGTAAGAGCTCAGAACTTGGTTGACCGAGTTGGACAGGTTTGACCGACTGTCAGAACTGAACAAATTTTTTGGTGACACGTGGCAAGTTCTTTAAGATCTGATTGGCCAAAAGTTTTATTTTCTTGATTACGATTGAGCTGCATTATTAAAGTAAGGTTGACAGACGCGTCTGAAGCCAATTTAATGTTGTGTGTGGATTGATGCATTTGCAAGGTCGATGCATGTTATCAGGGATGGTTAAAGCTTGTAGGTGGGATATTGATTATCTTAATGACCATTGTTGGCAGGGATGGGTTGAACAAGTAAGCACACGGTATAAGAATTCGTGTGTGCAGTTCGATCAGGACAATGAGCAATTAGAGAGAGGCTAAGAGTGTTCGACCAGTCTTGACCATGAACACTTAGTTTCTCATTTCTAATCGATGTGAACCTGTGCTGCCTTAAGGCTGGGATGGCTGCAAGGCTGGTTGAGAGTGCTTTGTGAGGAGCTGAAGGGAATCTACATGATATGTCATTGAGAACATTGTAATCATGTGAAGATTCTATTTTGTTGTTGCCTGTATTCTCCAGATGAACAAGATGTAATCTCCTGAAGAGCATAGCTCTGGTTTTGTATTGTAACCATTTTAGTTACTAAATAATACATGTGAGTTGAGTGTTTTGGAGGGTGGGGTTTTTTACCCGAAAGGGTTTTCCCCACATAAATTTGTGTGTTCATAGTTTTGTATTTCATTGTTGTCTGATTCAGTTTCTTGAATCTATGCTTGTGTTGAATTTGTTATAAGTTAAGCATTTACTTTTCTTAGAGGATCAATGAGGGATTTACTATGCCTATTCCACTTTATGGTATAGTTGTTTGTGTCTTTGAAGTGAAAAATGAAAATCACTAAGGCACTGTTGTCTTAGTTGCTGATCTATGATGATAGAACCGATCTCATATCCATGACAAGTGGTATCAGAGCTGGTTGAAGGAGGTTGAGGCTTGATGATACCAGCAAGTGGCGTCAATGCCTTTTCCTGGTTACTGAAGTTCTGGGTATTTCTCTTGTGATGATTTCTTAGCTTGGCAAGTTTGGGAAATATGGAGAAATCAGTTGGTGATTGATCGTTCGATGAGTGGAAGTTGCTTCTTTTATTCAACACACAGTTTTGAAAGAAACTGGAGTTTCCAAGAGTTGATCATATTGTGGCAATATGGTCTGAGGCTCCTGGATCGCAACAAATGTTCTTGGTGTAAAGGGTGTGAGATGTGCTTGTGGTTGTGTTGTAGCAGAAGTGTGGTTTCATACTGGGTGTCTGTGTGAGAGGCTCCTTAGCAATATGGAGTTGTTTGTGTTGTTGTTCAACCATGGAGTATTGTGCTTGTGTTGGGTGTCCTAACTTAGCACTGAAGGCGGTTTCTATGTTGCTCTGATTGCATGGAGGCTATGAAGTTGATCCTGGTGGTCTGCAACCTCTGAATAGCCTAGCTCTCTCGTATGCTTGTGCATGATTGTGGTTTTTGGAATTGGTCTGAAATGGACCTGATGTTCTGTTCCTACCTATGTCTTGCGCTCACATGATTTAGATTCATGTCTTTGGCTCTGGAGTTTTTTGTAGATTTTCCTAAAAATTCTATCATGCATATTCATGTTTCTTTTCATTATTCTGGTTAACTATGATGGTTGTGTGTAGACTCCTGAGTCGTCCAGATGAGCTGTGAATATGGAGATGTGTGGGTGTTTTATAAACACTGTGGTTTTGCAAGTTTTACACGGTCAAGGAAAACTTGTGGTGTGTGGAGCTGTTGTTCAGCTATTTTCTAGACCCTGGCTTTTGGGGTGTGACTGGATGAGATAGTTGTAGTTCAACATGGTTTGAGGAGGTGTGATGTCTTCTTTGTATGGGAGTGTTGCTATGAGTTTCTCTTTCAACATTCTTGTGGTGTGCTTGTTGGTTTCCTAGACTATGGTGCTTGAGTTGTGGACGTGATTGGAAAATCGGATATGTTGCTGATCTGGTGTTTGAGTCAGGTTTGTCTACTTTGGTTGTTCTCTTTGATGATATCAATTTTGTAGTTTTCAGTGCGATGATAGATTTGCAGGTTTCATTGGTTGCATCCACGAGTTGTGCAATGTTGTGGGCTATCTTGACCTACATGTTTGTTGTGAGACAACTTGGAAGTGGACTGTCAATATCCACGAGGTTGTAACAGTGTGGTGCAGATCTGTTAGCTGGCCTTGTTTGTGGTCACTTGTGCATTGGCGTGGCTGTTTTGAGATGAGAGGAGGAATGGCGTTTGAGTACCTGAATAGTCAGTGATGGGGACCTGAAGCATGTTAATCACGATGTCATGGAAAGCTTGTTACACTGGTTTGTGTAAGCTTTTGACAGTGATGGTGTGGTCATTCATGGTGCTTGGAAAGCTCAGTGTCGCGGTTCAGTGGGAGCTTTAACAGTGACTGTGGATTCATCACTTGGTGGTGAATGATATTCTTTGGTGTTGCATATGCTTCTTGAGGACTCTTAGATCCTGTTGTTGTAGAAGAGTTCTTTCGCATCTGCATGGTCACTATTTGAAGATGTGCAACATCTTGGAGCCATGAAGGACATTGGTTGTTTTTGGCTGAGATGTTGGTAGTGCTTGACAGGTGGTGTTGGTTTAGAGTTTGTTTGCTTTATGTCATGGTATACTCTTGCTTGTGCATTAGAGTTTTGGCATGTTTCTTTGCTCTTGAGACCATGCCTTGTTCACTTGAAGCATGGTATCTCCTAAGGGGGATGTGTAGATCATGATGTCATGATAAGTTCCTATCCTAGGTTTTGGAGCTTTGATAGTGGTCTAGGGTTTCTTTTTTTTTTTGAGTACATTGGTCATATGCTGGAGGACTTCATGTTTATTGCAGTGATGTAGTTTGGAGTTAGCATGAGATGACAGGTTGTTGGTGCTCATGGATGCATGGAGAATAAGGTGAGGCTGGAAATATTTTAAGAATGTTGTTGTTATAGTTGAAAGTCTGAGTAGCCTATGTAACTCAGATTTTTCAGAATTGTGGAAGATGCTAACTGCTGCACAAGATTAAACATCAATTCTAATCTAAATAAAACAACAAAGAACGATAAGTAATCATGACTAATCTAAACTAATAAAACTAGAATGATCTCACCGAATATGCAAATACTTCCTCGATTTATCTCAATTTCCCTTCTCCATCTTGCTGTACTGTTATTCTTGCCCTCAGATTTTTGTGTTTGAATGCAAGCATAACTTCGTCGAGTGTCTCAGCGAAATATCAAAGATTTTTTCTTCTCAAAAGTGTATAATGATTTCAGGAGGAGGAATAATGATAATGACAGGCCATTTTATAGATTTTGTGTTTTCAAACGATCGGCTCAGATTGAAAGAAAGATCAATGGATGAGATTGATCAATGCCATGCGATGAGTTATGTGATAGATAGAACGCGAGTTAGAACGTGAGTTCAACTCCAGGTAAAGACTAATTTTAGAACATGAGTTCCAATCTTCATCTTCAAAAAATAAAAGAAATAGACTTTGTATGCAAAAGCCAAAGTTAGAAGTTGGAGAATAAATGCATGATAAATGCATGTGAATGCAAACTTGAGTTAGTTAATTAAATAAAGATATTTAATTAATAAATATAGATCATGCATATGAGTTGGAACTAGTTAATCGACTAGTTGTGACGGAGAGTTCTCTCATAGAGATAACTCGAGTCAGACGATAAGTGCATGTAAGAGATAACTGAATGTTAGAGGAATGTGACATAATTAATTAAATAATGAATTAAATGTTAATTTAATTCAACATTCGAAATATGAGACTTTTAATTAAATAAATAAAGTAATTTATTTAATTTGGCTGTTGAAAAGGATAAATGAATAATTAAATAATAAATATTTAATTATAGATGAAAAGGGGTTAAATGAATAATTAAATAAAGATATTTAATTATAGTTGGAAAAGTATGATAAAGGGGAATTAAATAATAAATTATTTAATTGATAGATAAAGGGGAAGAATTAATTAGTTCGCAACATAATTAAATAAATATGATTTATTTAATTAATTAAGTTGAATAAAGGATGATTATGAATTAATGAATTAATTAAAAAGGGTATTTAATTAATAGAGGAAATATGTGTTAGAAAGGCAATTAAATAAGTAACATTATTTAATCAAGACGACGGACTATAGAAAATTATGTTGAAATGTGTACTCGCAGGCCTAGACCAATTTTCAGTATCTATAGTTTGCCCCTCTTTGATACAATGTTGGTACAACGTTGTGTCAAAGAAAATATCCCTCGGTCATGCCCCTATATGAAACAAGTTAGGGTATACCTCAGAGAAAGGGAGAATGACGAGGAGGTAGTGGTATGGCCCCTCGAGAGGATAGGTGGGTTTGAAGAACATGAGTGTGCTCTCGAAATGGATAGATAATGGTGGTGAAGATGTAGAAAAGAAGAAATGTTAGCATGGATGATTTCAGAATGTTAGTAAGAAATAATTAATGTTGGTTAATTTGAGAAAAAGACATAATCTTCGATATATTGCCAAATACGCTATACTTGCTTGTTATCATCATTGGGCGGGACATGACACAAATGGATAGTACACACTATGATATGAGATAGACCATAGTGTACAAAATCATCCATTTGCGAAAAACAGATAGTCGTAGACAAGGAGTGTCTTAACTCAAAATAAGGACAAGATACCCCAGTCGTTTGGTCAAGACAAACCACAGACATCAGACAAATAAAAGACGGGTCATGAGACGTCATTGCTCCTCTAAATCCTTGATAGGACATCCTTGAGGAAACTAGTAACATGATTCAAAAAGCCAAAGTTTAAAAGACAATTGACAGACAACAACCAAAGAAAAAGAATCCTGAGACATCCTTGCTTCTCTAAATCCTTCAAGGGACATCCTTGAAAAAGCTAGTAACAGGATCTTGCACAAATCAATAAAAAGAGAAGACAAAGAAGATATAAAGTCATAAAGCCAAATAAATGTATTCGCCAAAACTTGATCTTGTGGGATTGTTTGATGTTGATGTATGACATAGTGTAATGTGAGAGAATGACACATACCACCTAAGACGTTGAGTCTGGTTTCGACTTGGTGACTTCTGTATAAGGCATGACAAAGCCTGGTTTCAATAAGACACGTGTCGTATAAGACATTGGAGTCTGATGACGTTGAGGTGACAAGCCACATGAGACTATGACAATTTGATGAAGTCTGTTGACAAGAAAGACATATCTTGCTTAGACATAAGTTGATTGCTTTGAAAATGTGTATGATATTGACTTGATGACAAGTTGAGACATTTTGCCTTGTTGATGCATGACTTGTTTTGATTCTTTGACTGATAAAAGTGTGTGTGTAGACAGTGTTTGACATGAGACAATACCTTAAACTATGATATGCAACTTGTGTGATAATGATTGTGAATGAACCCTATTGGACTGACCTAGTGTGGTCTCGGGAGCTCATCAATTGATTAGCCTTGCCTACGTTGTACACGCAGAGACCTCGTATTTTGACATAACCAATGACTTTGAATATACAAAGAGTCATGATTTAAATGTGTGTGATACATGACAAACCTAGACTGACTGACCTAATGCCTCGGGGGCACATCGATTGATGGCCTTGCCTATGTCCCAGTCGCAGAGGCAACATAGTTCGACTATGACTACGACTGACTTAACATGACTGACTTGACACTGTTTTGTTTTTGGTATTTTCTGACATGTTTTGATTTTTTTGGATTTTTGAAGTTTTCTAATGTTTTTGTTTTTTTTCAGGACATTTTCTGATGGTGCGATGCTATGTACAAGGCATTCATGGAATAGAACAAGGATTTTCCCCCAGTCGGGAATAAGACTTGCGAGATGGAATGGATCATATGACGGAATGGATGTTTAGATGTCAATCGTTCCAAATGATGGATAGGACAACCATTTATTATGAGTGATGGTGAAAAAGTCTGATTAGAATGATGGTAGATGGAAGAGCGAGCTTGACTACACATGGCACCTGTTTGCTAGGTTTTCACCATGGTACTTATCCATAGCGCCACCGAAGTGGTTTTCACTAGTGGACGGATTTATTTCTCTTTACTGTTTTGATTTTCTCAATTTTATTTTTTTTGGTGTTACAAAAATGCCTGTTTGCCAGGTTTTCATCAAGGTAACCATTTTTTTGTATTTTTCCAGATTAAGACACGGATTCTCAGAAGCTAAGCATAGAACCTCTTTAGATGCAGACTATTTGATAGGTGACAAAAGCGGATCTCCTTCAGGAGTAGATAGTTGGTATGCTCCTGACCCAAAGGCTTCTGTGACAATGTACGACCCTAACCAGTTAGGCTCAAACTTTCCTGGTTTCTCTCGTTCAGCTTGGTTCTTCGGATTCTCCATTAATACCAGGTCACCAATGTCAAAATATCTATTGAGAACCTTCCTATTGTAGCTCCGACGAAGACGATTCTGATATGCTTGCAAATGATCTAATGCTTTCTGTCTTCGTTCATCCAGTAATTCAAGCTCTTGTAGCCTAGAGACACGGTATTCTTCATCGTCGACATGACCCTTCAAAGATACCCTTAGAGAAGGTATTTCGACCTCTATAGGTAAGATAGCTTCGGACCCGAATACGAGGGAAAATGGAGTGGCGCCGGTGGGAGTGCGGATGCTTGTGCGGTAAGCCCATAAGGCAGGATTAAGCTGTAGGTGCCAGTCACGACCAGCGTCATTGACAGTCTTTTTAAGGATTCTAACAATGGTTTTATTAGATGCCTCAGCTTGGCCATTACCTTGTGGGTAATACGGGGTGGAAAAATGATGCTTGATGTGGAATTCTTCACATAAATGGCGTACTTCTTGGTTCTTGAATGGGCGGCCATTATCTGTGATTATGGATTGTGGTACACCATACCGACAAATGATATAGTTCAGAATAAACTTAGATATTTGGGTGCCAGTGATGTAGGTCATGGGAATGGCTTCAATCCACTTGGTGAAGTATTCGGTAGCGGTAATGATGAATTTGTGGCCATTGGATGATGGTGGGTGTATCTTACCTATGAGGTCGAGTCCCCATTGGGCGAAAGGCCATGGTGAAGTAATCGGTCGAAGCTCCTGTGCTGGCGCTCTTATCAAGTCTCCATGTATTTGACATTGTCTACACGTCTTCACAAAGACGTATGAGTCTTTCTCCATAGTAGGCCAATAGTAACCTAGTCTCATAATCTTATGGGCTAAGGTTGGACCACTCGAATGGGATCCACATATACCCTCGTGCACTGCTCACAAAATTGTTTGTGCTTCTTTAGCATCGAGACATCTCATTAGGGCGTTGTCTAAGGTGTGTCTATATAGGGTTTCTCCGATGATGGTGTACTTGGCGGACTTACGGATGAAGGTTCGACGTTGGTTATTGGACAAGTCTTGAGGTAAGGTTTGATTTGTTAGATAGTCGAATATTTCTTTATACCAAGGAGATGTAGGACCAACAATGGTACACACCATCATAGTATCGGGGATATCGTAAGCAGGGACCAACAGTTGTTCAACCAGAAACTCGAACTTAGGCACGTTACTTGGAATATCCAACAAGGAACCCACGGTTGCCATAGCATCTACAGCTCTATTCTGAATGCGTGATATTTGTTGAAAATTTATGTCCTTGAAATATTGTTTGAAACTATCAGCCATTCTCTTGTAAGGGGCAAGCTTCTCATCCTTAGTTTCGTACTCATCATTTACCTGTCGGATTACTAGTTGAGAGTCACCAAAGACATGTAGGCTCTTAATGTTCCATTGTGCTGCCATTTTCAAGCCTGTCACTAAGGCTTCATATTCTGCTACATTGTTTGTACAAGGGAAAGCAATCCTGAATGATTTTGGAATGGTATCACCTTGAGGTGTGACAAATAAGACACCAGCTCCTGAACCACGATTTGTATGTGACCCATCAAAGTACAGTTTCCAGTCGGTTTTAATGTCAATGTTGAATAGAAATTCATCTGGAAAATCTGCCACTAAGGGATGATCTGCTTTTATAGGTGCATCAGCTAACTGATCTGCAATCACCTGTCCTTTTATAGCCTTCCTCTTGACATACTCAATTTCATATTCACTAAGTATCATGACCCATTTAGCCAATCGGCCTATTAAAGCTGCCTTACTTAGAAGGTATTTGAGTGGATCAATTTTTGCAATTAACACTGTTTGTCGATTGAGCATGTAGTGCCGAAGTTTTTGGGTAGCAAAAACTACCACAAGACAGGCACGTTCTATGTTGCTGTAATTCAATTTATAGCCCACTAAGGTACGACTGATGTAATAGACCGCTCTCTCATGACCTTGATCATCTTTTTGTGCGAGAAGAGCCCCTAATGCCGACTGAGTTGCTGAAATATATAAGATCAAAGGCTTTCCTTCTGTAGGTGGCATTAAGACTGGTGGAGTTAGCAAATAGTCCTTGATTTGTTGGAATGCTTCCTGGCATTTAAGCATCCACACAAATGGTACTCCCTTCTTGAGTAGATGTTGAAATGGATGAATCTTATCTGCCAGTTGTACTATGAATCGCCTAATTGACTGTAGTCTGCCCTGTAGAGTTCTGAGTTGTCCTATGCTGACTGGAGGAGGCATTTCTATGATAGCTCTTACCTTCTCTGGATCTACTTCAATGCCTCTTCGAGAGATGATATACCCTAACAGTTTCGCCGATTTGACTCCAAAGACACACTTCTTCAGATTCAGCCTGACATTGTAGTTCTCTAGCCGTTGGAATATCTTATTTAAAACCTTTAAGTGAGCTTCTCTTGTTTCTGATTTTGCTATAATGTCATCGACGTAATCTTCCATGAGAATGTGTACAAAGTCATGGAAAATTGTAGTCATTGCGCGTTGATAAGTAGCTCCTGTGTTCTTAAGCCCAAAAGGTATAACGTTCCAACAGTATGTGCCCCATGGACACGTGAAAGCTATCTTATGTTGGTCTTTAGTTCTTATTTTAATCTAGTTGTATCCCGAAAAACCATCCATGAGGGATAGCATCTCATACCCCGCTGTAAGATCCACTATCATATCTATATTCGGCAAAGGGAAGTCATCCTTAGGACATGCCTTGTTGATGTCTCTAAAGTCTGTGCAAATTCGAATGCCCCCAGTTGGTTTAGTGACGGGTACAAGATTCGATATCCAATCTGCATAGTCTATTGTCCTTATGAATCCTACATCCTAGAGTTTCTTTAGTTCTGTCTTGACCAATAGAGCAATCTACGGGTGCATTTTTCTTAACTTTTCTTTGACTGGTTTGATGCCTGGTTGCAATGGTAAATGGTGCAATATTAGATCTGGATCCAACCCAGGCATGTCAGCATATGACCATGCAAAGTTTATCTGTCTCTTTTGGAAGAAGTCCTTAAACTCAAGTTTTTCTGTCTTTGTTAAAGAAGTTGCAAAATATACCATCTTTGGATTCTCTTCTGTACCTATGTTGACTGCAATTGATTCTTCTACTAGCATCAGTGACTTTTCCTGTTCAACAGGGAGAATATTTAAACCTCTATCCTTGGGTGCCTCAGGGAGGTTTTCGCCCTTGGATACGTCCTTTATTTTGACTTTTTCTTCGACCAAAGGTGCCTTTCGGTTTTCACCTAGGGACTCATCATTGTTCTTTTCATTGTCTTTTTTCTTTTTATCCTCATTTTTGCGACTAGAGATGTAAATAGACTCCCCAAAATATGCTTTATCGTCCAAGTCTATGGTAAAACTAGCTTTATGATCCCCTCTTGGTATGCCTTCTCGAAGTCCCATGAACTCAGCAATTGCTTCGTCGTTCTCGAATGTGTCTAAGATAGGTGTACCTTGTTGATCCCAGTCTATAATTTCGGGATATATGAGGGGCATGTCATCATCGGAGTTTTTAAAATTAGCCACTGACAGGGTGAATAGTGAATGGTTGACATGGTCGCAAAAGTTCTGGACTAACTCTTGCTGGGTCTTTTCCTTACGGGTAGGTAAACGTTGATGTGGGACCATTGCCTAGGATAGGTCGTTAGAAGATGGTGGTTCAGGTGCCCAAGAGGCACGATCGATTTTTTCCCAATAATAGATCTTATGCCATTCTTCTTTGGAAAAATGTTTCTTAGGACAAGGACTAGATGGTTTGGGTATAGGTTTCACGTTTAGGTCCAATTCTCCAAATAGTGCGTCTATGTTCATGGTGCTAGTAGATGAAAGGGAATCCCATTCACCATCGCTTGAGTAAGGGGATTCATCAAAGATTGGAGGGTTGTTGTAAAATGGGGAAGGTGGATCATGAGATGTCTCGGTGTCTGCGTAAGCACTCACTTCCTCTTGAAACAGTGACAAAGTACTAGGAAACCCAATTCTAAGCGGTTGACACCCTAGCTCTAAGTATTTCGATCGTGGGTGGACAGTAATCAGTTCCGTCCTTCCATTTTGATGTAGCCCTAACCCACTGCGCCCATCATAGCCTTCCTTTTGCATTATCTTAAAGCCTTTTCCATATTGGTTCTTAGCTATTTGAATAGACGGGGAGGGGTATTCATGTTCTTCTTGATACAACCAGGAATCACCTTGGTCCACAATTTCCTCACTTAGCTCTCCCCATTTGATCAATGTCGTTGTAGGGGGAACATTGAATATGACTATTGACTGTATTCTATCTGCCATAGGTAGGCCATATGCCTTAGGTGGAATCAGTTGACTGACACAGTATGATGCCTTTATACGATACTCGCCAAAGCCCTTGTCTTGGATTTCAAGTTTAGTAGTTGATGGAGGTGTGAATGATTTGGACTTAGTGAGATGTGATGAGTCAATGTATTGGGATGAATTGGATGATTAAACTTCTTGATTAACTGGTACTTGGCGTTGTGGAATTTCCTTTAGGCTTGTACAATACTGAAACGGATCTGGATCACCATCAATAGTGATCTCGGTGCCATTATGTGGAAATTTGAGACATTGGTGATACGTTGAAGGTACAGCTTTCATTGCATGTATCCAAGGTCTACCTAACAACAAATTGTATGGAAGAGTGAGATCCAAGACTTGGAAGCTGGTGTTCATGATTGCTGGACCAATTCTGATAGGGAGTGCGACCTCTCCTTTGGATGATCTTTCCTCATCATCGTAAGCCTTGATGACTATACTCTTAGAGGTATCTACGCAATCTTCTGAGAATCCTAATGCCTTAACCAAGTTTAGGGTACACAGGTTCAAACCTGCTCCTCCATCTACCAAGACTCGTCTGACTTTGGTTTCATGGACTAAGACTTCAAGATGTAATGGGTCATTATGATAAAATTTTTCTATTGAGTAATCCTGTTGGGAAAATGTAGCATGGTGTGAATTGGTTAAATATCCCACCATCTCTTCAAAACGATTAACATCTAAATCAATAGGGACAGTTGTGTTCTGCAAAGCTTGATTGAGAATGGCTCGATGCTCAGGTGATAAGGTCAGTAGTTCCAAGATAGATATTTATGCAGGGGTTTTACTCAATTGATCAAGAAGGTTGTACTTGAACTTGGAAGCTTGTGTAGATGGCTCAGAAGAAGGACTTGGAATAGTGATCTTGGTTCTGTGTGTGTTGACACTACATTCTGGAGGCTTCTTAATGGTGAAGGTATCGACATGCTCATCTGCAGTGCGAAGGCTATTTATAATCTTTCTTTTTCCATAGTCAAAATTGGTGTTTGCATAATTGGTTGATGGATCGGTCTTAGTTCTCAAACCGGAGGCTTTTCCTTTTGTGTGGTCATGTAATGGGTCCTTGAAGACCTTATGATCACTGTTCTTGGTGTTTTTCTGTCCACCAACCTCTATGGTTCCATTCTCCACAAAGTCTTGGATAATGCCCTTGAGTTGGCTACAATTTTGTAGGTTGTGTCCTTTTATTTGATGATATTCACAATGGGCTTTGTCATCCCACTAGGAACATTTAAATTGTCCAGGATCATATTCTCTTGGTTCCAACGGTTTGATGAGATTGTGTTTAATCAATTCTTTGTAAATAACCTCGATCAGTTGTCCTAGAGGAGTAAATTCACGTGTTGGAAATCTTCTTTGGGGTCGTTGTTGCTGTGAATTTTGGAGATAGTTAGCCGTTTGATCTGGATTATCCATTGTGTCTTGATTTTGGTTGTATCCTCTCAGTGCGATAACTGGCCTTGTATATATGTTTTTAGCATCAACAATGCCATCATTTGTAACATTCTTGTTTCTGGACCAGAATTGTCTTCTATCATTTGGCGCGTTTTGATTTTGGACAATAGGATTCCTACCTGGTACCTTTATTTCGCCTTTGTCAATAAGGCCTTTCTCAAGGATGATGCCTTTCTGTACCAAGTCTAGGAATGAGGTACAACAATGTACTCTTAAATCACTCTGTAGTTTTGGATTGATGTTCTCTAGGAATATCGTGACCTTTTGTTTCTCTGGTATCTCAACTGGACATCTGCTAGCTAGACTTCTCCACCTCTGAAAGAAAGTGGTGAAAGTTTCGCCATCTTCTTGTGTCATGTGGCACAAGGTTGCTATTGTTATCTCATTGTCTATGTTGAAAGCAAAATGTTCGACAAACTTTTCAGCTAATTCTCCCAAAGAGCATATACCATATGGTAGTTTAGAAAACCATTCCAATCCTATCCCAACAAGGGTTCGTGGAAATAGTCTCATCAGATATGTGGGGTCATACAATATGTCCATGCATGCTATTGAGAACTCCCTAATATGTTCTAGAGGATTCTTTTTCCCATTATACTTAGGCAAAATTGGTATAATGTATCCATGGGGAAAAGGTGTCATGTAAAGCGCTTTGTCAAATGGACATGGACATAAGTCTTGTGCTGAGATAGTTTGTTTGCCTGACATAGACATATTATCCATTTGTTGTTGGAGAGTTTGCATTTGATTCTGAAGGACATCAACTTGTGTCAAGGACATGGTGTTGGCGTTGTTCGGATGAATGTAGACGTTCTGATATGCCATGTTTTGCGATGGGTTGTGATTTGGTGAAGGAATATATCCCGTTTGAATAGTCTATTGTGGGATAGGAATATATCCTGTGTGAATGGTTTGACTTGGGATAGGAATATTCGTACCCGCCTTGGATCTCTTACCAATCGTGTTGGTGCCAAAGGGGTTGGATGAAGCTGCTCCCGTCGTAAATTGTAAACCTTGTGTTATGTTGAAAGGGGTTGTGTTTACAATTGACGATGTCTGAGTTGGTATGCCAGTTGGTATTGCTGCGGTGATTTGGGGCATAGAACCACTTGATGTCACTGTTTGCATTGGTTGGGTAGATGTCGTTTTTAATGTGTGAATGTCAAATCCTGGTGGTAGTGTGGCACCTTCAATTAGCAATTTTGCTAGATAGCGTTGGGTATCATTTGCCAAGCACTCATCCATGAAGGATGCAAATTCAGGATCTTGGACTGCAGACTCTATGTCTTCAACAAAGACTCGTCCATTGGCGTCTCTAGTGACAAATTTATCAAGCAATGGTTTGTGTGGTTTGTTCTTCCTAGGTGGTTGAGTGTTGAAAGGATTGATAAACTCATTGGGGTCTGCCATTTCTTTGTGCCTCTTTTGAGACCTTGTTTCGACCATAAAAAAAAAAAAGTTGCTCAAAATGGGGTAATGCAGACTATGTCTAAGAACGGATATGACCTAATTCTATGTTTTTGGATATTTTTTTTGGACAATAAGGATGTTGCTAAAATGATTTCTAGAAAGAAGTATACTGAGATGACGTATGATAAGACGGACAATATGTAAGACCTCGTGTAGACTATGATTCTAAAATGGGTATAACCTACCTCCTATGGAGTAAATGCATGCAAGGATTTTTTTTGACCAAGGAACCTGATTGTAGGACAAATGACAGTTGACAAAGTGAACTTTCCAAACTAGACTTGTTGAGCTGAAAAGATTCACTAGATAAGACTAAGGTGACTAGGTTCGATGAGTGTTACAAATCGGGACATGAATTTATCCAAAGACAAGGAAACTTATCTATGCTATGATATGCAATTTCCTAGGGAGTATCTAGATGCATGCAACTTAGGATGACAATGACGAAGACGTGGATTGTAACTAAGATTTTCGAGGAAGTATCTATATGCATGTGACTTTGGATGACTATGACGAAGACGTGGATTGTAACTAAGACGTATATAACCACCTAATGGATGCAAGATTTTTGAGCAAAATTTTGACAGTTTTTGTTCGGACTCAATTTGTTGTTTTGATTGTTCTCTGATAACAGGCAGATGCAGTTCACCTAATAGTTATGGTTCAGGATTTGATAGTTGTGGTGTTTTTGACAGTTGCGGTTTAGTATTTGATAGTTGCGGTGTTTCTGACAGTTGCGGTCTTTCCTAGGACAGTTGCGGTTTACCAATTCACATGCGTTTTTCCTATTTTGGACTCTAAAAACTAGTTTTCCTAATAGACACTTGCGGTTCGGACTTTGACAGATGCGGTTTGCATGGACACATGCGACTCAGGATGTGACAGATCCACTTCGAAACTTCGAGATTGTGAAAATTATGATAGACAAATGTGATTATTCCCCTAACAGATGTGACTCTCTAATACAGATGCGGCGATTAAATTGACAAATGCGACTCTGTTCCTAACAATTGAAATTTTTTTTTGAAAGTTGTTTGACTGACTTTGTTTGTTTGATCAAGATTTTGGAAAATATAACAAACAGCAAACACGGCATTCAAAGTATTTTTAGTTTTGTGATGAATGGACTGTTGAGACTCGAAAAAAATTTACACCCTAGGTTTTTAGGACAGTACTTGTTGAATTCTTACTTGGATTTCTCCAGCTACGCATATTTACGGTGGATGATTAGTAGCTTGACCCCACTGGCTCCCCTCCACGACACTCACTTATACAGGGCAGCCAAGCTACAATACCCATGAATCTCCCATGGCATACTTTTCATCTCTACATGTAAACCGTAAGATTGTAAGACGGCTTCATAGGTCCGACCTGCTGCACCAACAAGTAGATAGGATTTTGGTAACTCTACAACAAGGCTTTTAATTTGGGCATTCTGTTCATGGGACACTAACCAACATCGGTGAGAGTCCATTTATGTCCATCTCGTTGGATTAGTGTGCGTGATTCTTGGGGTTTCCCCAAGAATCCACTTTTATATACCGGTTGGAAGTCGCTTGGCTTTAGCATGCTACTGGTCTGAGTCGTCTTGGGGTGAGTACTTTTTCCCACCAAGACAGGCCCAAGTTCTAGAGTCAGCAACCATTTCTCTTACACCCAGGATTGCATGACTGCGTAAGGGGAGAGGATACTTCGGTGTACTGAATCGTAAGGGTTTACAGATATGTGCAAAGCACCAAACAAAGAAGAAAGTGGTTCTTTTTATTCCAAATGACAATTTTCTATCTATCAAATAGAAAATTGATTTTAATCCCACATGATGATTATCTATCTACCAAACAAAAGCTTATTTAAATAAATTAACACAAAGGCATTAGGTCCTGCATGCAATTTATCAGTAGTTCATAGTCTTCAGCTTTCGTCCTGCAGAAAAATTGTCTTGGGTTTTAATTGTCTTCAAAGCTTCATCCTGCAAACACTATGTTATTCCTTTAGAATTTATTTAGCTCCAAGTTGTTTTTGTCCACTTGATCCAATGTGTGCTTTGAAGTATTTTTTTTTTTTTCTGCACATGCACAAACCGAACAAAGCCAAAACCCTAATAGCTAGTCAAGACAAATCTGATTTTTGGAAATATTTTTGATAGTAAAAATAAAACTACAGAGAATAGACCCATACTTAAATTTCAAGAGCTTTCCAAAAATGTAAATAAATCTGAAAGATTGTCTGTTTTGCACCTGAAATTAATTTTTTATGAAAAAATCATAAAAAAATTATTAAAAATTTAAAACAGATCCAAAAAATCTGATTTTTTCACTGAAGGTGCCTGACATAATTTCAAATCTGCATAAAAATTTTTGTGAATAGATCTGCAACCGTTTGTGAGATTCAAGCAAATATCTTTGAAACCATAATTTTCAAAGATCTATTGTTTGAATAAAAACAATTTATCCAAATTTAAAACCTAAAGAACAGACCCCTATTCAAATTTAAATCTCTTTCCAGAAATGTAAACATATCCAAAAAATTCGACAAATTTCTCTCAAAATTGATATTTTATGAAAAATAACAAAAAAATTATAAAAAATTCAAAACATCACCAAAAAATCTGATTTTTTTCGTGAAAGCTCTTGAGAATGTCATCTACTTGCAAACAAATTTTTGTGAAAAATATGTAGCCTTGTAAAAGTTATGGTCGAATATGTCGGGTTCACCAAATGTAACTCAGATTTTTCAGAATTGTGGAAGATGCTAAAGCTGCACAAGATTAAACATCAATTCTAATCTAAATAAAACAACAAAGAATGATAAGTAAGCATGATTAATCTAAACTAATAAAACTAGAATGATCTCACCGAATATGCAAATACTTCCTCGATTTATCTCAATTGCCCTTCTCCATCTTGCTATATTGTTATTCTTGCCCTCAGATTTCTGTGTTTGAATGCAAGCATAACTTCGTCGAGTGTCTCAGCAAAATATCGAAGATTGTTTCTCTTCTCAAAAGTGTATAATGATTTCGGGAGGAGGAATAATGATAATGACAGGCCATTTTATAGATTTTGTGTTTTCAAATGATCGGCTCAGATTGAAAGAGAGATCGACGGATGAGATTGATGAATGCCATGCGATGAGTTATGTGATAGATAGAACACGAGTTAGAATGTGAGTTCAACTGCAGGTAAAGACTAATTTTAGAACATGAGTTAGAACATGAGTTCCAATCTTCATCTTCAAAAAATAAAAGAAATAGACTTTGTATGCAAAAGCCAAAGTTAGAAGTTGGAGAATAAATGCATGATAAATGCATGTGAATGCAAACTTGAGTTAGTTAATTAAATAAAGATATTTAATTAATAAATATAGATCATGCATATGAGTTGGAACTAGTTAATCGACTAGTTGTGACGGAGAGTTCTCTCATAGAGATAACTCGAGTCAGACGATAAGTGCATGTAAGAGATAATTGAATGTTAGAGGAATGTGACATAATTAATTAAATAATGAATTAAATGTTAATTTAATTCAACATTCGAAATATGAGACTTTTAATTAAATAAATAAAGTAATTTATTTAATTTGACTGTTGAAAAGGATAAATGAATAATTAAATAATAAATATTTAATTATAGATGAAAAGGGGTTAAATGAATAATTAAATAAAGATATTTAATTATAGTTGGAAAAGTATGATAAAGGGGAATTAAATAATAAATTATTTAATTGATAGATAAAGGGGAAAGAATTAATTAGTTCGCAACATAATTAAATAAATATGATTTATTTAATTAATTAAGTTGAATAAAGGATGATTATGAATTAATGAATTAATTAAAAAGGGTATTTAATTAATAGAGGAAATATGTGTTAGAAAGGCAATTAAATAAGTAACATTATTTAATCAAGACGACGGACTATAGAAAATTATGTTGAAATGTGTACTCACAGGCCTAGACCAATTTTCGGTATCTATAGCCTACACCTTGGTTGAACGTGAGTTCAACAGAGACCAGTGAGGAGAATGCTCTTGGGTAAGTCATGGTGGCTTGTATATCTTGCAGGAGCATCTCTTTCCTCTTGATCTGCTCGGCGGTGTTTTTTTTTTTTGAAAGGTATTCACCCATTATATCTTTCAGATGTGTGTTATGCTTGCTTTCATGATATGAATCTTGAGTTGTTTTGAGATTCTAGAGGATTCATAATGAAAGGTGAAAAACATTGTGTATCTCCTTGTGCTTTTGAGGACTGATAGGAGATGGTAATATGGGTTAGTCTGATCTTCTTTGAGTTGCTTACATCCATGGACTTGTTGGGTGTTGTTATGAATTTTCCTTTGGGATGTGAAGAAGATCATTCTTGGCACAACTGGCATTTAGAATTGATTGCAGGAGGATGCTACATGTTTTGATTTGTAGTTTCTCTTTAATCTGGTTTTCTCTTCATGATTGTTCTCAACTTTAGATATGAGATGCCTTTGTCGAGCTGAGTTGGTCATAGTTTGTGGTCATGTGTTTTCACTTGGGTGATGACACGAAGGTTCCTTAGCCTCTTTCTTCAGTCAGATATGGAGGATTTTGGAAGAACTATGGAAGACAGTTGAGAGAAAAGTTTCTTGCAACAGGTGGTTGCAGGTGGTGCAGATAAGTGTGGTTGTTCCTCGAAACTACATGGTTCCTCATTTCTTTGTGCAGGTGATTGGTGGACTTGGTATGCCTGGATCACTTGAGATGGTGCTTTGGTTGCATTCATTTGGATAGTACCCTTGCAGTGGGAGTACCTGGACGTGTTTGGTCTTTTTTGACTGGTTGACACATGGTGCTTGTTCTTTGTTGCTGATGGGTGGTTATGTGACGGTGTGAGTTTACTAATGTACATATCAGTGAGGTATGGGTGATTGGATGGTTTTAGCATGAGTTGTGGGTGTTGGTTTTCAATCACGTGGGTTTGATCAATTGGATGGGGGCAGTCAATTATCTGGTTGTTGTTCTAGCTAGTGTTTTTTCTTGTTTTGGAGAATGTTTCTCATTCTGGTGTTTGCGTTGTGCTTTGCTGTTGCTGTGGTGCCTTTGCCCCCTGAAGGATCCGATGTTTGTGTTTCGGAGATTGGTGCATATACGCCTTGGCTTGTTCATTTTCCTGTGTTGGATATTTGGAGTTGTAGCCTAAGATGGTGGACATTTTTTGAATGTCATTGCAGGTGTCTTGGTTGGAGCATGGAAGCATGGTTTTGGTCCCTGTTCGGATTTTTTGAAGGAAGCCTGAAAGTATTCATCAAGTGGGAGATTGTTGGGAAATCTGTCTCAACTTTCTGGCTTGAATTCCTTTTGGACTTGGCATTTTTCTTCATGTTCTTCCCTTTACCGCTTTACCGCAGCGGTCTGGCTTGGTCTTGGCAGTACCACAGTGTCTTTCTGGTAGTTATCGCCTTACCGCGCGCAGTGAGTTCTCTCACCACGGTGGCACGGTGAGGCCACCATCAGCCTGGCTTGGCGGTTACCACCATACTGCAGGTGATGGTTCCTCTCACCACGGTGAGACCACCAATGGTCGGCCTGGCGATTACCGCCCTACCGTGGAGTGGCCTGGCAGCCCTTGCGGTAGCGTGGTGTGACCCCTAGTGGTTTTCTCGGCAGATACCACTACACTGCGATAAGGCATGGTTGACTCAGCGGTAGCGAGGGATGGCTGAGGGTGAGCTCACCGCCATACTGCAAGGCGACTCATATAGGGGTGCGATAGTGCGGTGGAGTCAAGGTGCGAGCCAGTATGGCCTTACCGCCATATCGTGAGGCGAGTCAGATGGGGCAGTGGTAGCGCGGGGAAGACGAGGGTGAGCTCGGGTGAGCTCACCGTTGTATCGCGGTTGGGTCAAAGGAGCTCGATGGTTGCACGGTAAGAGATCGGATGAGCTCAAAACTCGGTTGACCAAGTTAGACAGGTTTAACCAACTATCAGAAGTAGCGAATGAATTGTTTGGTGACACGTGGCAAGTTCTTTAAGATCTAATTGGCCAAAAGTTTTATTTTCCTGATTACGATTGAGCTGCATTATTAAAGTAAGGTTGACAAATGCGTTTGAAGTTGATTTAATGTTGTGTGTGGCTTGATGCATTTGCAAGTTCGGTGCATGTTATCAGGGATGGTTAAAGCTTGTAGGTGGGATATTGATTATCCTGATGACCGTTGCTGGCAGGGATGGGCTGAACAGGTAAGCACATGGTATAAGAATTCATGTGTGCAGTTCGATCAGGACAATGAGTGATTAGAGAGAGGTTGAGAGTGTTCGACCAGTCTTGACTATGAACACTTAGTTTCTCATTTTTGATCGATGTGAACCTGTGTTTCCTTGAGGCTGGGATGGCTGCAAGGCTAGCTGAGAGTGCTTTGTGAGGAGCTGAAGGGAATCTACATGATATGTCATTGAGGACATTGTAATCATGTGAAGATTCTATTTTGTTGTTGCCTGTATTCTCCAGATGAACAAGATGTAATATCCTTAAGAGTATAGCTCTGGTTTATATTGTAACCATTTTAGTTACTGAATAATACATGTGAGCTGAGTGTTTTGGAGGGTGGGGTTTTTTACCCGAAAGGGTTTTCCCCACGTAAATTTGTGTGTTCATAGTTTTGTCTTTCATTGTTGTCTGATTGAGTTTCTTGAATCTATGCTTGTGTTGAATCTGTTATAAGTTAAGCATTTACTTTTCTCAGAGGATCAATGGGGGATTTACTGTTCCTATTTCCGCTTTATGGTATAGTTGTTTGTTTCTTTGAAGTGAAAAATGAAAATCACTAAGGCACTGTTGTCCTAGATGTTGATCTATGATGACAAAACCGATCTCGTATCCCCGACAGCAAATCGGGAAGAGAAAAAACTAGTGATAGTTAAGGGATCTTGGTAGTAGGTGGTACTTTTTTAAAGATAGAGACATCTACTTGTTATGCATCTACCAATGTAATTTATAATTCTAAAATTTCATGCATTAGAGATTGGGTCATATTGATGAAAAGTGTCTTTGGAATATTATTAACAAAAATATTGTTGATGTATTTTTAATTTATTTTACTAAGTTTTATTTTTTGTGAGGACTATGTGTTTGGGAAACATAATAGAGCTAATTTTTATACAGGAAGTACTAGAGCTAAACAAATAGAGGTATTCATTTGGATGTATTCAATATAGTGGATGTTTTCTCTATGGGTGGATCTAGATATTATGTTTCATTTATAAATGAATACTCAAGGTTTACCTAGATATATATTTTGAAACATAAAAATGACTTTTTCTCTAATTTTAAGGCATTAAGACACTTGTTGAGAAACAATCAGATAAGAAAATTAAGATCTTGAATTTGATAATGGAGTTGAATATTTTTCTAGAGAATTTGACAATTTCTATACAAATTTATTTATTGTGCAATAGAAAACTACCCCATACATGTCAAAAAAAATAGGTTACAAAATGAATGAATCATACACTAATGGATAGAGCTAGAAACATGTTGATTCGTGTATAATTAAATTAGGGTTTTTGACTAAGGATTTGAATACTACCTATTACTTGTTGAATACATCTCCTTATTCAAATCTAGTTGATAAGACACCATATGAGTTGTAGACGAGGAACTCTCTATTTTACATCTAAGATTATTTGGTTGTGTCTTATGCTTGTGTCTAAAGGAAAAATTATCTAAATTATATTTCAAGGCTCAAAGGAATATTTTCAATGGTTATGGTGAGCATTTTAAGGTTTATAAAATTTGGAATCCACTAACCTTGAAAATGACCAATACTCTGAGGATGTGATTCTTAGGGAATTTAGAGCTATTTTTAATCTTGGATAACTAAATCAAAATAAAAGAAAAATAAATCATTTTGAGACTGAGGTTGAGAAGAACCAAGATGCACATGTAGATGAATAAGGGATCAAGAGGCAAAATAATATTTAATTGAGAGTTCTCAATAGGTAGATCATTTTGAAGAACAAAAAAGAAAATTTACTTCATCCTTAAGGGGATTCACAAGGTAATGAATTCTAGTTGATAGGTATAGCCCACTATATTTTTATTATGTATTTATTTTATCCTATAATAATAATAAAGCTAGATTTTCCAATGAAGCCTAATATTCAAATGAGTGTAAGTAGTTTCTAGAATCCATGCATGATGAAATGACAACATTGGAAAAGTGTGACACTTGGGATCCAGTTAGTCTAGCTAAACGAAAGATGCCCATTAGATGCAAATGGGTGTTTAAGGAAAAGTTTAGATTGGTTGGTAAGATGGAATAGTACAAGGAAATATTAGTGGCAAAAAGGTGCTCCAAAAGAGAGAGTTAATTTTGGTGAAATATTTTTTCTGTTGCAAAACTTAATTTTATCTAGATTGATACTTTTAATTTCTATACCTTATGATTTAAAAGTAGAGTAAATGGATGTTAAAATTACATTTTTGCATGGGGATCTTGAAGAAGAGATATATATGAAATAGCTTGACAATTTTGTGGTGAAAGGAAATGAAAATCTAGTTATTATGTTGAAGTGGTTTTGTGTGGTTTGAAGTAGTCATGTTAAATGTGATATTAAAATTTTGGTGATTTTATATTAAAGATTAGGTTTGATAAAAAGTGAGGTATATTTTTGTGTTTATTTTAAATTGACTAATGATTAACTAGTAATCATTTTCTTGTGTGTTGATGGCATATTATTTATTGGGAGAAAAAACGGAATGATTAGAGAACTCAAGGCTCAAATTTATAGAGAATTTGATATGAAAGATTTAGGGGATATAAAATACATCTTAGGATGGATATAAACAAAGATCAACTTCATAGAAAGCTTTGTGTCAGTCAAAAAAAGTATGTGAAGAATCTTTTGTAGTGGTTTTCTATGTAGGACTATAAGCTAGTCAATATTCCTTTACTTGTTAGTACTAAGTTATATTTTTCCATCAATATTATAAGTTATAAAATTACTTTTATGATATGTATTGTGTTACTTATGCTATTATCATAAGAAGAATATATGTAATGGTAATTACTAGATTGGATATGTCCTAATATGTGGGAGTTCTAAGTAGTTTTACATCTAACCTTGGTAAAGAATGCTAGAATTGTGTTAAAAGGGTGTTCAAATATTTGTGAGGAACTTATGATTATTGTTTGTTTTTATGGAACTAATTATTTGGGCAATATGTTAGACATATATGGCTTTGTTGAGTCATATTGGGTTGATGATTTGGATTGCAAGAGGTCCATGTTAGAAATATGAAATAGATCGATAACCCAAAGAAATTTATAAGAGAAATTCAAAGCTACATAAACAGGAAAAACATAAGCAATGCAAACTAGTGAATCCAAGAGATATGTAATGTTAGGATGACAAAATTTCATTAAGAGCTTCCAAGATGAAAATACAAGCTAGGTAGTGAGTTTATATAGAACTAAAGAGAGGATAGAGGTAGCAAATAAACCAATAGGAATTGACCACCAATATTAAATAAATATGAAACAGGTAAATGCTCCACCCTTTAAGGGTGGGGATACCTCATCACCTTATCTCCTAGTTATTAAATAATAAACTCACTTTATTATCCTAAGAACTTAGCTTAATAAAATTATAGAAAACCTATGAATGAGGGAAAATAAATTAACCCACTAGGAAAATAAAAACCTACACCAACAATCCACAAGAATTTATGTGTTTTCTCTATTTGGATGAGTTGTCTATTGGATGAGTAAGAGGCAACACATAGTTGCTTTATCTATTTTAGAATTAGATCGCATTGTTGTTTCACAACCCATAAAGGTTGTGAGTCAAGTATTAATTTTGATTATAGGGTTATGAAAATTAGCTCTAATAGTTAGAGTGTTATCTATTTGGTGAAGAATTGCATGTACCATGCCCGTGTTAAGCATATAGATGTTCAATATCACTTTTTTCTAGATGATTTATAATGATAAATACATGATGTAGATGGTGGATAATTTGGATAATGTTTAAAAAATAAATCCTACCTTTTGTCCTTAATGAAAATATTCATATGAAAGAGATTTTTCATCTCCTTTTCCTCGGTAACTTTAAAAATATCACATACTATGAAAATTTATTTTCACCCAAAATATGCAATCATGTCTAAATAAAAATCACACTAAATATATTTCCCTTTTATTCCTCACAATAAGGTTGGCATCCTTGTTCCTTCTTATCCATGAGTGTTCTAAATCTAGATGCAACTTCTAGCACTTTTATTCTACATGCCCGTATTTTCCATAATGGGAACACTATGTTTTGGTTTTAACCTCTCTTTAATTCTTTTAGACTATAATGTTTGTATTCTTTCTTATTTTCCCTTTGTCTTTCCTCCTATTCTTCTAACCTCCTTGTTTTTATCCCTTTTCTTTTTTATTCCTAAAATAAGACATATTTTTCTTATGTAACTCCAAATAATGGGCTTGAGTACACATCTTGTCAATGTCTTGAGGCATTTTCATGAGTACCGGTGTTTTTAGGAATTTAAACAGACTACTAATGCACTTCATCAACACATATTTTTTATGGCACTATCTAATTGAATTTCCCTCTTCAAAAACTTAATGTCATACTCTTGTACATTGTATCCTCATCATTGTTAGAAGATAGTGGTATTGAATAACCATGTCCTCTTTATTAATATGTAGAATAAATTTGTCTTCTTAAATATCTTATTGAAGTATTCCCATTTTGAAATGAGAGGAACTTTGTGAAATTATAGGGATAATAAATATCCCATACTATATGAGATAATTCGTTTACAATTTGATCCTAGTAAATGAGATTTATTTATGAGGAGTCAACTTATGAAGGTCAAAATAACCTCCATTTGATATATCTACTAATCCAAATTTCCAGTGCTAATCTATCTATAATGTGACTATATTTCAGTCTTCCCCTTACCCTAGAAGACACTTCATGTTGACAATTCTCCTTCTTCAAATTTAATTTTCACTAGTTACTCTTATTCCTCAAGTTTAGGAATCATGCCCCTTTTCTTAGTCAATGCTTGCATAAAAATTTCAATATGGTTTATCTTTCCTACTGAACTAAAAATCCTAGCCACATCTTTGAGTCTTCAAGAATCTAATTTCCTCATCTTTGTATCTATCCATTACTCTAATAGCTCTATTCCACTAGATCTTGTTCTAATCTCATATTTGTAACTTGAACTAAGTTTTGAATACCTTCTGACCTTGTTGATAACATGAATTATCGAAGCCATTATCAAAAATTAAAAAAATAAGGTTCTCGTACTAGGATCCATAAATAATTGGATTCAGAATCATAATCAACTACCAATTATATATTTCCATATTAACTCACATATCTTTTCTCAACAAACTATTATGTATAACAAATAACAAGAAATAAATTACAAATAATAAAACACATAATAAATTTAACACATGATAAATAGTTTTCCTTTGGAGAAAACCTAGGATGGGTGAAAAACTCTAGTATGCCTTCAACATCCCATCACTAATAGGTTTCAATACAAGTAATACAATACCATTAAAAGATATTTTGGGGTATTATAGTTTTAAAATAATTCTCACTTGCCTCCTCTTTACTCCTACAAGTGCAAGAACTCTACAACACCATCTTCTTTGTTTGTATATATTGTAAGAGTCACTTCTCAATCTAAAAATACTCAAAAATTCCCATTTATCTCCTCTTTGGTTGTTCTACTTCCTAAATATAAATGGTTTTTGGTGTAGATGAAATATTGCACATGTTTAATTATCCATCCATCTAAGAAAACCACCCTATCATTCATGGTAATAATATAATGATCACTAACAAGAGATATAATAAATAAATCAATTTCCCAATGCACATTAACAACTATAGCCTCAACAAAAATAATTATCCTTAAAATAGTCTATTCCTCTTATTATTTTACCACTCATTTTGATGGCAAACCTTGTTGATCATAGAGTAATTTTAGATCCACATAGATTTCAAGCCCAAGAAAACCCTCACTAAGTTTATAGGAAGTTCGGGATTAAAATTAAAAACAACAGACTAGAACTTTGATCATTCACAATCAATGACAAGAAGAACAAAATTGTAGACTGTATTTCACAATGGCTTTCGATGAGTACAAACAATTTGATCTCTATCCAAAAGAATGTTTCGTTCATTCTACAGAGGCTTTACATTGCACATCATTTAAGGCCTTCAATGATCGTCCTGACTACAATCCCTATTGGCACTATTCAAGCTTCTACTTTTCTCCTAGTCAATGAATGACACCTACATTCCAATGACTTCTTCCTTTCATTGTTGCTCGCCTCTCCAAAATATTGAACCCCTATTCCCTTTCAGCATTGAACCCCCTTTTATGGACATCCCTCTCCAAATACTCATTGCCCTTCCTCAACTACCGACCCACCAATAGTTATCACACCAAATTTTCTAACTGTCGGGTTTGCCAAGAAGATTTACCAATGAAACTTTACATCACATTATGTAGAAAATCACACTAAGACAAAACTGAATCTACCAAACTGAAGGAAAGAAATCAAACCAAAATTGAGATGAGAGTGATGCCTCTACATCCTCCATTGGATGATTGTTCCACTTCACCAGATATCTAAATTATTCATGTCTACGGGTTTTCTTCCACAACTATGTATCTAGAATGCATTTGATGTCTTGCGGAGAAGATGAAGTACCTCATTGTTTCTCAGCATTTGAAGACTCTGCCTATGCTACACCATCCACAAAATTTCCCTTATAAGGATACATATCTGCTACATTGAATATAGGTGAAATGATAAGGTATGAAGGGAGAGATATTTCATATGCATTATCTAAAAATCTTCAAAGAACTTTGCAGGGTCCAATCTTTTTCATTTTCAACTTGTTGTACTCTCCTTTAGGATATCTTTCCTTTTGAAGATGAGCCAATTCAAGGTCTCTAATCTAGAAATGTATCTCCCTCTGCTTTTTATTAACATGTTGTTTATATTGTTGATTATTTCCTTCTATATTTGTTTTGACCTCTTCATGGAGATCATGGATGAGTTTAGCAAAATCTTCACCTGTTGCATTTCACCTTTCCATATTACCAAGGTATCCTAACTCATACACCCCCTTGGATGCATACCATACACCACATAGAATGAACTAAATCCAATACTTTGATTAGGAGAATCATTAAATGCAAACTCAACTTGAGCCAAAGCTAGATCCCAATTACCTGGTGTTTTCCTAGCAATACACCTCAACATGTTTCCAAGACTTCAATTAACAACCTTAGTCTTCCCATCCATTTGGGGGTGGTAAGAAGAACTAAAACTTAGGTTAGTGCCCAACTTATTCCATAGAGTCCTCTAAAAATGACCCACAAATTTAGTATCCCTATCAGAGATGATACTTTTAAGAATCTCGTTCAATCTCACTACTTCTTTGAAGAACAAATTTTCAATGTTAGTGGCATTACTAGTTTTCTTGCAAGGCATAAAATGCACCATTTTGGAAAACCTATCTACCACAATAAAAATTGGATCATTGATCCTTTGTGTGCAAGGAAAACCCAACACAAATTCCACACTCACTAAATCCGAAGGCCTAGATGGAATTGGAAGTGGTTGATATAATCCAACATTTTGTCTTCTTCCTTTAACATGTTGAAAAACACATCTTTCAACATATATCCCCACATCTACTTGCATATTTGGCCAAAAATAATGAGTGCTCAACTTAAAATAAGTCTTATCCTATCCAAAGTGACCAACAAGACTACCACAATATTTTTTTTTCAACAAATTATCTCTCATGGATCCTTTAGGACTGCATAATTTATTCCCTTTGAACAACATATCCTCTTGAATCATATAATCCACCCATGGCTCTCTATTTCTAGTATCATGACAAGCTTCAAATGCTTCCTTAAAATCTGCATCCTCTGCATAAAACTTCTTCAAAATTTCAAAGCCCATACTGTTAGTTTGTATTTCACATAAGAACAAATTATTTCTACTCAAAGTGTTAGAAAATTTATTCATTTGTCCACTTTTATGTTTCAAAACAAAATTAAAACTTTGGAGATACTCAACCCACTTGGCATGTCTTTGATTCAACTTGTCTTGGTTGGTGATAAACTACAAATCATGGTTATCCATGTATACAATGAACTCTTTAGGCAGTAAATAATGTCTCCATTTTTTTAAGGATTGAACCAAAGCATAAAATTCTAAATCATAAGAAGAATACTTCCATTTTGCATCATTGAGTTTCTTTCTATAGTATGCTTTTGGTTTACCTTCTTGACTTAGGACAACCCCAATAGCCAACCCACTAGCATCACACTCTACTTGAAACACTTTTTTAAAATTAGGCATAGCAAGAATGGGCTATTCACTCACCTTTTGCTTCAAAAATTTAAAACTCTCTTCATCCTTCCTAGTCCATTCAAATGGCCTCTTATTCCCCTTTATTGTCTCATGAATAGGTGCTACCACATGACTGGAACTTCTAATAAATTTTCTATAAAATCTTGTGATCCCATGAAAGCCTTTTACTTCCATTATAATTTTAGGTGTTAGCCAATGAAGGATGGCTTGTACCTTCTCTGTGTCCATCTTCAATCTCTCCTTTGACACCACAAAGCCCAAATAAACCAGTTCGGTCTGCTTAAATACACACTTTTTCAGAATTATCTGCATCTTCTCCTCATGTATCCTCTTCAATACCTGCCTCAATTTCTCTAGTATATAATCACAAATTTACCAAGGAATGGTTTTGAAACCTCATTCATTAGTCGCATAAAAGTGTTAGGTGCATTAGACAATCCAAAAGGCATAACAAGCCATTCATATAAACCATCACTAATCTGAAAGGTTGTCTTCCATTCATCCCCTGATCTGATTCTTATTTGGTGGTAGCCTCTCTTCAAGTCTATTTTAGAAAAATACATGGAGCCACTTAAACAATCCATTAAATATTCAATTCTAGGAATGAGAAACCTATATCTTATAGTAATTTTGTTAATAGCCCTTGAATCAATACACATGTGCCATTACCCTCCTTTCTTTGGCACTAGTACTATGGGAATATCACAAGGACTTAGAATTTCCCTTATCAAACCCTTCTTCAAAAGGTCCTCCACTTGCTTCCTTATTTCCTCATTTTCCACAGGTGTCAACCTATAAGCAGCCTTGTTAGGAAGGCTAGCCCCTGGAATCAAATCCATATGGTGATTGATGCTCCTCATAGGAGGCAACCCACTAGGAAAATCAGATGCTACAATATCCAAATATTCATTCAAAATATCTTGCATGTCAAAAGGAAAATCATCAAACTTTGTAGTAGTAAATACACTCCTAGGTTTAAGAACCAAAGCATATATCGTATTTCCTCATTCTTCAAGTCATGTAGAAACTCCTTACCACTGACCATCATTACCTTACTGTTGCTACTACTGCTACTGTCTTCTTTAGGCTCCTTTATAGGCATCAAGGTATATTTCACTCCATCTTTCTCAATAGTATACGTTTTCTCCCTTACATTATGCACTACTTTCCTGTCAAATTGCCACAGTCTGCCAAGCAATACATGACACACATCCATAGGGATTACATCACAAAGAACACTATTTTTATAATTACCAATCTGAAAATCAACATAGGCTTGCTCATTTACTAACAATTGATGTCCTTTTTGCAACTAGGATACCTTATAAGGATATGGATGCTTAATTCTTTTAAGATCTATCTTTTCTACCATCTCTACTGCAACAATATTATCTGTATTATCACTATCAATGATTAGTTTACAACATTTACCCTTGGAATTGATTTTTTATAAGGCTCTCCTTTGGACTGGTTCTTGGCTTTCCTTTTGAGGCTTCAACAATACTCTCTTTAGCAATAATGATTCACCTGATTCTAGTTCCTCTTTGTGGTGAACAAGAGACCCCACACTTTCTTGTTCAGAATGAATAATTTGATTACTTCTTTCAAACTTAGAATGTCCCCCTTGAGATGGTTCAGATAATTCCCAACTCTTGTGTCCATATTGGTTGCACTTAAAGCATTTTCTAGCAAACCCTCTACCTCTGCCTTGAGAACCAACTCTGCCATAGGATCTACCCCCTTTGTTTTGAAAGCCTCCTCTATCATTGTTGGCTTCCCACTAGAACTTCCAACCTCTTCTCCTTGATGATGTTGTTGCCCTCTACCAATTTTCTACCACCTTCCTCTAAAACCTCTTCCTCTCTTCTTCTCTTGTTGACTTTGTTTCCTTTTCAACTTCTCTGCTGCCTTTAAGGCAAGTTGATAAGCCTCTTCCAAGCTTCTATGGGACACAAGCCTTAGTTCATCTTGTAAAATATACTTTATACCATTCATATATCTAGAAATTTTCTCCACATCTTCCTCACTATGCCCTAATCTAATCACTAACTTATAGAATTCCTCCATATAATATTTCACAGACATGTATTTTTGTTTCAAATTATGCAATATTTTGAAGAGATCAGGTTGATAATCTCCTGGCAGGAACTTAGCCTTCAAATTTGTCACCATTTGATCTCAAGAGTTAATATTTTCCTTATTATTTCTTCTCCTCTCAGTTTGGACAAAGTCCCACCACATAGCAACGTGGCCCTTCAATTTGGTGCAAGAAAATTTCACTCTCCTTTCTTTTGCTACACCCTCATTTTCAAAATACTTGTCTAAATTATTGATCCAATCAATTAAATCTTCACCATTGAGACTTCCCGAATAAGTAGGAACTTCTATTTTGGGTTTGGAACCCACATTCATGACAGTTCTCAACAATCTTTTCTCAAATCCTTCCTCACTATCATCTCGTGGTTGTTCTTCCTTCTCCTCACCATCACTTGCAACTTCATCAGGGGTCCCTCTTCTTTGTTCCCTTTCCAAGACATCCATTCTTGTTATCAAATGCTACAACAATTCTTCATCATACCCCCTTCTGTCTCTTCCTTGGGATCGACCTCTGCTCATTCTCCTTGGAGGAATTTTATTTACTCACCAATGCCCAATCACTTTCAGGCTCTAAAACCACTTGATGGAAAGCCTTGTTTATCATAGAGTAATTTTATATTCACAGAGATTTTAAGCCCAAGTAAACTCTCACTGATTTTATATGAAGTTTAGGATTATAATAAAAAACAATATACTAGAACTTTGATCATTCACAGTCAATGACAAGAAGAACAAAATTGTAGACTATATTTCCCAATGGCTTCTGACGAGTACAAAAAAATTGATCTCTATCCAAAATAATGTTTCATTCATTATGCAGAGGCTTTAAATTACACATCATATAAGGCCTTCAATGAACTGCATTCCCTATCGGCACTATTCAACCTTCTACTTTTCTCCCGGTCGATCAATGACACCGACATTCCAATGACTTCTTCCTTCCACCATTAGTCGCCGCTCCAAAATCTTGAACCCCTATTCCCTTTCAGCATCGAACCCCCTTTTATGTGGCCATACCTCTCAAAATACTCGTTGACCTTCCCCGACTACCAACCCACCAATAGTTATCACACCAAATTCGCTAACTGTTGTGTTTGCCAAGAAGATTCGACAATGGAATTTTAGATCACATTATGTAGCAAATCACACTAAGACAAAATTGAATCTACCAAACTGAAGGAAAGAAATAAAACCAAAATTGAGATGAGAGTGATGCCCCTGCATCACTTTTCCTCACATGAACAAGAAGATCAAAAGATATTTTTTCCAACCAATAGTTGGTTAATAGATAAAAATGACTATTTTCCCACCTTATTGCACTTTGATAGTGTTTGGCTACTTTAGAAGCAACATGAGTGCTTCAAGAACCACGTGTGCTTTTATTTAGCACTTTTGTAGCCGTAAACAAACATTGATAGCCACTCACACCCCTTTACAACACCTCATCAACTATATGTCAACTTCTATAGCTTAAGAAATCTTTGAAAAACATATAATTATTTGTATTAGCCAAGGATACCCTTAAAAATCACTTTGATATACAATTAAGACACTTGAGTGGTATCATCCATATTCAATATAACTTTATCAACCAATAAAACAACAACATATTGACAACCAAACTTCTATACAACAAATAATGATAAATCATACCTCCATGATCATTGTGGTAATGTTACAGACCATCAAAAATTATTCTCATATACTCCTTCTCTATATAGGAGTGAATTTGCACCCCTTATGCAAATCCCCCTTTCACGCACCCTCACCTTAGAAAACCAAATGTGAAGGAGAAATTCCACATCACCCAATTTACTTCCATCCACTTGGCATCTATCCTTTGTGTTGGTGAGAGAATATGGGGATGTATGCATGGTGCACAGATGTCCATGCGACGTGCTACCATCCCTGATGAATTTTTGTGTGTGAAGTTGGCAGAGGCATTACACACCCTATTGGGGCCGAATCGTAACATCCCTCTTCGACCAAAGGACCCTAAAAATGGTAGATTCTTCCTTATTCTCCTTCAAACTCATCCATTAAAACTTCATTTCATCTCTTAGCAATTCAATCTCACTCTTTAGCATCACATTCACTCTCAAGCATCACTTTGAACACTCCATTGCAACAATAACAACAACACTCCATCAAATCCACATTGCAAGTGTGAATCAAGCCATATAAACATGGCCTTGGAGCCTTGCGAGGCTTCCCTTCATCACCGTTGAGGTTGTGGTGAATTTCCTAAGTCCATAACTTCTCCATTGGCTAGTGAGATTTTGGGTGGAGGTGGTAATGTTTCACTCCTCTCCTTTGTGATTTGATTGAGTAGCATAATAAATTTTTTGTAGTGCTTTTACTTTCTATAAACACCTAAATTTGGACACTTGCATTTATCCAAATTTATCCCTTTTTCATCTAATATCCTCTTATTTGCATTAATTAAGTAATATCGCTATTATTTAATTAATACCCTTAATTCTTCTAAATCCCTAAGGTATTTAATTAATAATTAAATACCTTACCTTTATTCTCATTTTCACCAAATGAATTAAATAAATATGAAATTTATTTAATTCCTCACATGTCACATCCTTTTCCTTAATATTAATCCATCTTCTAATCTCATCATTAAATATTTGCACATGTCTAATCCTTGATTAAGACATGTCACATCCTCCAACTTTTCCAAGTTGGCTTCTTAACCTTCGTTAGTCACTAATCATCTTCTAATCATTGATCAATTAAGCCTAATTAGTACCTTGGTCAACTCTCCCCATCCCCCAAGGAATTTTTAATTCCTTTTTATTCATCCAAGGCTCCTCTCTTCCCCATGTGAATTTTTAATTCACTTTTATTCTTTCAAGGAATCTTCTCTTCCCCATGCAAAATTCTAGAACCTTTGACTTGTCACATCACATATGCCAAAATCTTCTAGAATTTTTGACTTGTCACATCACTCACATGTGGCAAGTTCCCACCTTTTTGGGAAACTTGTTTTATCCACTAGATTCTTCCAATCATGTGAATTTTTAATTCACTTTTATTCACCCAAGATTCTCCTCTTCCTTGTGTGATCATTGAGAGGTCACATCATCCGTTTTCCAAGGTACTTGTCCTTCTACATCATGTACCTTCCTTCCACCTCACTTCCACATCATCTCATCCTAGGCCATCTCACATTCCACATGTCAAGATGTGAGGGCTTGTGAGTCCTCAACTCACCATAGCCCTCCATATTGATCGTGTTGGCTTAATCTCAACTGTTGAATTCTCTAGAGAATTCAAATTGTTCTATAAATACTCCCTCTTTTCTCTCATTTAAGAGGAATCATGCTTGTGTTACTAAACTCTTGCTACTTTGTCATTTGAACATTTCTTGCCTTCACCATAGCATTTGAATCCATCATTATCACACCTTGATTCATCTTACATCTCATCTTGCATCTAGTTACCTCCATAGCCATCCAAAGAGCACACAAATTTTCAAAGATCAAGGGCCAACCAAGGAATTTGCAGCACAAAGGTATAACCATTTACCATCTTTTTTTTGTTTATCTTTTTTGCATAGTCATTCCTTAGACTAATCATGAGGTGTATTTCTTTGTGTTCTTCCTTTATTGCATTATTTAGTTGTTTTGCATCTTATAATAGGAAAAATATTTTAGGAGATCACATTTCTGGCATGCCCGATGGGACCCACAAACAAGTCCCTTTATTTCACGTTTGTTGTTGTTAAAGTTGTTTGCAGGTCCAGATCACAGAGGGGCGAATTTTCCCCATAGAGGGGCAGACTTGCCCTCCAGTCTGTTGCAGAGGGGCGGATTTTCCCTATTGTTTCCACTTTTTCTGACATTTTTACTACAGAGGGGTGGACCTGCCTTGCTGTTTCCATTTTTTCTGACATTTTTACTGCAGAGGGACGGACCTGCCCTGTTGTTTCCACTCTTTCTGACATTTTTACTGCAGAGGGGCAGACCTGCCCTAGTGGTTCATTGTTTCTGGCAATTTTACTGTAGAGGGGTGGACCTACCCTAGTGGTTCAGTATTTCTGACAATTTTACTATAGAGGGGCAGACCTGCCCTAGTGGTTCACTATTTCTGACAATTTTACTGCAGAGGGGCGAACCTGCCCTATTTTTTCAACTTTTTTTGATAATTCTACTGCAGAAGGGCGGACCTGCCCTAGTGGTTCATTGTTTCTGACAATTTTATTGCAGAGGGGCGAACCTGCCCTATTGTTTCCACTTTTTTTGACAATTTTACTACAGAGGGGCGAACCTGCCCTATTGGTTCACTGTTTCTAACATTTTTACAGCAGAGGGGCGGACTTGCTCTGCTGTTTCTACTTTTTTTTTGACAATTTTAATGCAGAGGGGCGGACCTGCCCTAGTGGTTTATTTTTTCTGACATTTTTACTGCAGAGGGGTGGACCAGCCCTATTTTTTCCACTGTTTTGACCATAGAGGGGCGGATTTTATCTAAACAACATGTTTTGAAGGTAAAAATGGGCATTTTAGCTTCATTTTTAGCTCAGTTTTTTGTTGTTTTGAGGTTCTAACCCCCTAACCTTGTTTGTTTGAGGGCATAATTGGATTTATTGCTAATATTTGCCCTATTTTTCACACTATTTTCTAACATTTTACTATAGAGGGGTGGATTTTTCCTAAACAACATGTTTTGGAAGGTAAAAATGAGCATTTTAGCTTCATTTTTGGCTCATTTTTTTATTGTTTTGAGGTTCTAACCTCCTGATCTTGTTTGTTTGAGAGTATAGTTAAATTTCTTGCTAATATTTTGCAGCATACTTTCATAATTGACAAAGAACGGAGGATAAAATAGCTAACATTTGCTTGCAGGGCCATCTGTTTGTTCAAATTTTAAAACTTTTCCTTGTTGTTTTCATCTAGGCACATAGCTTAATTAAGGGGAAGTAAAATTTATTACTTGGTGTGTCTATTTTTGTGTCACCCGAGGGGGCATTAGTTTGTTTTCGCTTTCCCCTTGCACTTCATGTGAACTTGGGGAGTAGTTGAAAATGATTAGTGCCTTCTTTTTAGAGGGACTTACTTGGGGATTTCATCACCCCAAGGAATGATCCCAACCATGCATGCCGACGGGGTATAAAATGGGGGGAGAGACAAAGTTGTACCCCAATCCAGTCATGTCATGTTTGGCAAAGCGTTGAAGCTAGGGTGATACCTAGATAGACGTGAAGAGTTGGTCTAAGCCCTTCAGTATCTTGTTGGGGTTCCCGACTCACGCTTGTGATGGGTTGTTGTTCACAGTCTGGGCCTCACGTACCGAGAGCATATCGAGGACTCCCTAGAAACCTTGTGCATCATAAATTAAGACCTTTTGGCCATACCCTTAACACTAATCATAGGATTGTGCTTGTCTAAAGTATCTTTTTTTGAGAAACCAGTAAATTTTTGATAAGTCAACCTCATTATTGTCATTTCAAAGTCCTTTCCATAGTCATTCTCATCCAAACCAAGTCCTCATTTTCCGTAGAGGGGCGGATTTTCCCTTCTAGTTCTTTGTTTTGACTACAGAGGGGTGGATTTTCCCTCCTAGTTCATTGTTTTGACTGCAGATGGGTAGATTTGCCCTCTTGGTTCACTGTTTTGATTGCAGAGGGGTGGATACACCCTCCTAAACAGACAATTTCACTTCGTTTGACCATTTTAAGCCTCCATTCGACCATTTAACCATCCCAAACATCCATTTAACCCTTCTAAACATCTGTTTGACCATTTTGAGCCTCTGTTTAACCATTCCAAGCCTCCATTTAACCGTTCCAAGCACCTGTTTGCTTTTTTTCACATTATGAGCAATCGTACCCCTATTTTAAATGTTTTTTCATCATATTGAGTGATCATCCCCTCAGTCAAGGCAATCATCCCCTCGTTTCGAGCACCTATTTACTTAATCCAAACATTTGTTTCTCTCCATTTTTCACCAAAAGGAAAACTTGCATACATTTTGTTTCAAGCCCTTGTTTCCCCATTGCGAGTAAACTATCATACATTCCAAATAACCTTTCATCCCCCTCGATCCTCTATTTATTCATTATGAGTAATATTTAATCCATTCCAAGCACACATCTCCTCATTTCAAGAGTTGTTCATCTGTTCTGATCAATTATTTACTCGTTTTGAGCTTTCGTCTCCATGACCTGAGAGTCGTTCATCCATTCCAAGAAATCATTTACCAGTTTCGAGTGCTTGTTCATCCACTCCAGTCATCTATTTCCCCAATCCAATTATCTAACACCCCATTCCAATCACCTGTCTCTTCATTCTAACAACCCGTTTACCTGCTCGAAGAGTCCAAAACTAGTGGGGCAGACCTTCCCTCTTGTGGGGCGGACCTACCCTCTAGAAGGGCGGACTTGCCCTCCAGAAGGGGCAAATCCGCCCCTTTGTGCCCTGCAGAAGGGAAAATCCTCCCTTTTGTGTTAGAAGGGAAAATCTGCCCCTCTGTGACAAAAGGGCAAGTCCGCCCCTCTGTAACAGAAGGGAAAATCTGCCCCTCTGTGAGGGAAAATCCACCCCGAAAGGGCAAGTTTGCCCCTCTGCACCAAAAAGTTGGTAAACAACAGATCTAGCCTCCAAATCCGATCGGCGAAATCAATCCCATCATATTCTAATTAGAGCTTTGATCCCATCAACTGAATTTGAGTCCATATCTATCATCAAATCATCCATCCCAATCATCTAGACTTTGTTTTGAGGATTTTGATTTCTATGTAGAAACTTCTAGAGGCCATAACTTTTGACTTGGATGTGGGTTTTGGCTTAAATTTTATGGGTGGTTGCGTTATGAAGTGGCATGTGGATTCCCAACAACCTCTAGTTGATTGGAGCCCGTTTCAGCACATTTTTGAGGCCTTGAAGTTTCATCTTGACCCTCAAAATCATAATTTAGTGTTTTTTTTCTAGTTTCTGAAAAATCATTTTCGTTAATAGCTTGGAATGCATGTCTCAGATTTGGGATGTTAGTTGGCAATTCATCATATCTTAGTATTGGGTATTTTTTTGGAAAAACTTGGAGTCTCAAGGGTTCGCCTATGAAGTTTCCTAAAATGGCAAAATTTGACAATTTCTGAAAACTGCCAAATCTAGCAAAAATTTGATCGTTAACACCTTACGTCATCTAGTTAAAACCCCTGAACTTGGTTTTGAATCAATCCAATCTGAGCCTTAATCTAATCCTAGTCTGAGCTTTTATCCAACCCAAATTTGAGCTTTAACACGATCCTGCTTCGAGAAGCTGTTCACCCGTTTTGGGAAATCGTTCACCCATTTGGACAATCGGTTTTCTTGTTCCAAGTGTTTTTCCCTTGTCCAGGGGACCCATTTACCCAATCCAACCATTTTTCTTTCCATTCTGAGTATCCATTTTCTCGTTCCGATCAATTGTTCCCTCTTTCCGACCAGCTGTTCACCCATTTCGTGAAGTTGTTCACCGATTTTGGCAACCGATTTTCTCATTCCAAGAGTTGCTCCCTTGTCTAGGGGACCCTTTTACTCATCCTGACCATCCGTTCATCCATTTCGAGTATCCATTTTCTCATTCTGAGCAATCATTCCCTCTTTTTGACTAGTTGTTTACCTGTTCTAGGAGATCGTCACCCATTTCTCATGTTTCAAGTAACCATTCACCCATTTTGAGCATCTATCTACCCATTTCAAGTGTCGTTCCCTCATCCCATCATCTGAATCTAAGCTTTAATCCAATATCCCAACTTGAGCTTCAGTCCACCTGCATCTTCCTCCAATCCATCCTATTTATTGTTCCATCATCTAGTCCCCTCCATCTTCTCAATCCTTATATGTTTTGTATCCATTATGAATCCTTATCTCCCTCTCGCACGACCAATAATAGTAGTCAAGGGAAATCCTAATTACGTCGATGATGATAATGAAAGTCTTGTTGATCACAAAGAGTGTTATATAGATCCACTTGATGCTATCATTGCTAGCAAGCTCTCTCCAATCACCTCCCAAAATCCAACTACTCCTCTGAACTATCCCACCATGCCTTCATCCATATCTACTAATAATCCTTATGCTACCCTTGACAAGGGATATCGAAAATCCTCACCATTGAGATATTCATCATATCCCCCTCTCAACCTCTATCCTATCCAACATCCACATCCTATTATCCTCATCATCATCAACAATCCCAATATCTCTACTTTAATCGCCCATCCCAATTTTCCCATCCTAATCCAACACTCACACATTCTTATCAAAATCCCCCATCCCAATACTTCTGTTATCTTAATCCACCATCTCAATCCCCTTATCTTAATCCATCATCCCTATCCTTTTATGCCAACTCACCATACATGTCTTCCTATGGTGGTCCACCACCTTAATCTTCCTATTCTAATCCAACATCCACACCTTCCTATCATAATCCCCCATCCCAATACCCTTACATTAATTCCACATCTCCCCATTCTAATCCTTCATCCATATCTTCCTACTATCACTCACCATGCCAATCTTCCCAATCTAATCCAACATCTGCATCCTCCTACATCACTCCCCCTTTCACCACATTATATCTTAATCCTCCATCTAAACATAACCCACCTAGTCCTCCATCCAGTCCCATCCACTCATCTAATCATAATCCTCCATCTCCTCCTAGTTCTACATCTAATCCTTATCCACACATCCACTCATCTAATCCTCCAATCCCTAACCCTAATCCTCCATCTCCTCCTATTCCTTCATCCATTCCCATCCCCTCATCTAACCCTAATCCACCAATTCCTAATCATAATCCTAATCCTCCATCTCCTCCTAGTCCTCCATCCAATCCCATCCCCACGTCTAATCCTAATCCACCAATCCCTAATTCTAATCCTCCATTCATCCCTGATCCTCCATCCATTCCCATCACTCTACCTAATCCTACATCCCTTCCAAATGTCACCCCAAGGACTCATGATAGAAGAGACACCATTCCCTCCCACTCTATCATGTACTGTCACTAGTGATGAGGCCCTCCTCCATCCTACACCTATCCCTCCCATCACCATTCCTGAGACCATCCAAACGGTTGAGCCGATCAAACCCATCGAATCCATTAAATCCCCATCTTCTACTACTAGATCCACCCAATCCATGAAGACATCCAATCCCCTCCTCCTAGTCCTAATATTCACAAACTTCAATCCCATGACCTTCATGAATCCTCCATCCTCCTATCTCCCCCAATTGAGGAGTCCCTCCAATAGTCTTCCATCATCATACATCCCACACAAGATGAGTCATGCCAAGAGCTTGATCCAAAGCATACAAGCATATACCCTCCTCCAAATCAAGATCCTTCCATCCCATCTACTCCATCTCAAGAACATATTATTTCATCCATTTCATCTCATTATCCATATCCTCAACCAAGTCATGATCCTATCCCCATCTCAAGATCACACTATCTCATCCACTCCATCCCATGATCCCCTTTGCATTCACAATACAATCACTCCAGCTCATGAGCCCTTATCATCCACTACCATAAATTCAGATCCTATCACCTAATTCCTATCCTGATCCCTTATCACCTCCTCCTCCCAATCAGGATGTTGCTCTCCCCTCATCTCCATTGCACGATCCTCCATCATTGCCTACCATCCCAACACCACTTTTTAATCACCTTGGTAACATTACATGCATCCATGGTGGTCTTCTTGTCGAAGAAAAACAAAGTATATGCACCACCCATCCTCCTTTACCTAATAACGGACTCACATCATGCTTCCAAAATAATAAGCATCCTACCATCAATCACATGCTATAGAACATGAAATATCAAGGAAAAGGTTTAGGCCTTCATGAGCAAGGTACTTTAGAGCCCATCCAAGTCAAAGAACATCCAAGCACACATGGTCTTGGATATACCTCCCAAAACTTGCCCTCCAAAGATGTTGGTACAACCTTCGTACATCCATCGTTCTACCAAGTCATTTTCTACCATCCCCCCTCCTCCATCATATTACCTCAAAACAACCATCCATCTTCCTCCCTCATCCTCTAAATCCATTTTGGGTCCTTATGTCCCTCCATCCATCATTGCTCATCCTCCATCTACTATGGGTTCTTATATCCCTCCATCAAACCCCACACATCCTCCATATACATAGTCTTTTTTGGGTCCTTATATCCCAAAATCACCCCCTACATCTCATCCTATTCATCCTTTCATTCATCCACCCACCCCCTATCCCTCGTACACAACATAAAAATCCCACCTTCATAACTCCTAATCACGATTAACAAAGGCACACCTCCATGCATGCTATCTCACATCCTCCATCCACACTTCCTCGTCAAATGCCTACTTCTATCACTCCATCCACATCATCCATCTCCCCATACCCATCCCACTACTACTAAAAGCACTTTGGATGCCAAAGAAAAAATATATAAATCCAAACATCCACATGAATCTACAACTCCTCATGTCCCCTCCAAAAGACATGTTGACAAAAAGAAAAAAAATCAAATCCAAAATCCACATCAATCCAAATGGCCACAAAGTCCCACCAAAGCAAAAATCAACACCATGTGGATCCCAAAGAAAAAATATACAATGCCTTCAAATGAAAAATCCATGACGACATCCGATGTTTTTATTCTCAAAGCTCATAATTCACATCCTTTATCTCCTAAATCTATTTTGGGTCCTTATGTCCCAAAATTCACTATCCCAACACCTCTAGTCTCGCCACAATCTCCATCCATCAACCCTCCTCTCATTTCATATGTGCCAATGTTGGTCCTACACACCTTCCCCTATCACACATCCACTCCATCATTCCATCCATACACTTTCCAACACCCCATCCACTATCCCCCCTATCTCCCCCATCCAATCCCTTTGATTCATCCTCTTGCATAATCCATTTCTCCTACTAAGGTTGTCCCAACATCCAATGGTCACTTTAAACATGGGCTCTTATTACCTCATATGGAGCTTGATGCTTGAGTCCTTCATCCATCCGCGTTATCATATGTCTTATGAATCCATATCTTCCTCCATTTTCATCTATCTTTCTGTCCGACAAGTCCCAAAAAAATACAAAAAAAATCAAAATCAAAAAAAGAGAGAAAAAAAGAAAAAAGTAAAATAGTAAAAAGAAAATCATTCGTCCAATGGTGAAAACTTGGCAAGCAAGTGCCTTGGATAAGTACCATGATGAAAACCTGGCAAACAGGAGTCATGCGTAACTCCCCCATCTAGTCTCCTTCCATGATTAGGGGCAACATCCACTTACGCATTCCTTTCCTCCATCTCCTACATCTGCCTATCCTCCACATCCTATCCATCATATCCCATTTACCCCAATCTCTCCATCTTCCTTGTGATCTTGATAAAGACAGGGGCACATATATATATACATGTTTTGGACACCTCTTGGCATATATTCCCCTCCTCCATACATTATCATATTCCTTATTCTCCCCATCTACTTTTCTGATCCATGCTTATTATCTACATCCATCTACCTTCACCATCCATCCATCATGTCAACCCCCATCTCCCTTCCACCCATCTTGCTATCCCTCTTGCCTCATCATGCATGACACGTCTAGAGTGGGGGAATCTCCTTATTTGCAATAGAGTCCTTGGAGACATTGTCCATCCTTACCTCCCCATCCATTTATCCATCCAGTAATCCTTGCCATCTACCAAATCCTTATCTTCCTATACTCTCATCCACTAGTCCTTTCCCATCTTTTAATCCTTATCTTCCCCTCCATTTATCCATCCAATAATCCATTCCATACTTCCAATTCCTTATCCCTCTATCCACCTATCCTAGCATTTTTCTATCTCCCCATCTTTATCCATCCATCTTGCAATCTCTTCCATCCTTCCATATATTTCTCCCTCTATTCACCTATCCTAATATCTTTCTATCTCCCCATCCTTATAAATCCATCCATTTTCCTTCCATCTCATAATCCCTTGTCATTGGTATCTAGTTATAGGCTACCTCCATGCAATCCAAGCTATCTCACTATCATCACTCCTATCTATTTTCTTCCTCCTATCCTATTACTCTTCATCACTCATCTATCCATTGTTTCATCCTCCCAATTCATATTTTGATGATCTAGATCACTATCCCATCCATGAGCTTCACATAACCCACATCCAACATATCGACCATCCCATCCACACAGCCTATCCTGGCTCATCATATCCGCTCCATCCTTTTATCCATTTATCTTGGTCATCTCATCACCCCTTATCCATTGTCTATCGTCAGTCTCTTGTCGAAATACATTGCCCCTGCACTTTCATGTCAGCAAGGTCGATCATTTGATCTGCCCCTAGGGTTCTGTCTTTTATTTGTCTTGTCCTCTTTTGTCGTCTGTCTTTGGCCTTTTATTAAACTATGTTGCCCCTACGTTTTCACGAAGGCAAGCCTAAATCATTTTTTCTACCCCTAGGGTATCTGTCATGTCTTTCGCCATCCATCATTGGTCACCCTTGTCCTCTTTTTTCTTTTATCCATGGTCTTTTATTGAACTATGAGGGCTCTACGCTTTCACGTAGGCAAGGCTAATCTTTGATCAACCCTTAAGCCCCTAGGTCTTTAGGGTGTTTCTGTCTTGTCATGTCACCAAGTACATCCCTATCCTAATTGGTATTTACAAATAAAGATCATTTGTATTACGAGATTCAATCAATATCCGGTATCCTGCGTCCTATCAATCAACCTATCTATCCTCCATCATTGGTCTCAACAGGATGCATCCTTCCTAACATACCTCATCAACCCCATCCATCCTCTTAATCCTATGGCAAAGGACGTTTGCAATTGATTATGATATTTTGATGCTTTTAGCTTTTGTTTATCATTTGAGCTCCCTATCATCACTTGTCATGGTCACCTTGATCCATCATATCATGGTGTGCTTTGACTAGTAAGCATAGGGGCGTATCGTGCTCTTTTATCTATTTTTGTCTTCTTGGTTGTCCCACGTAGTACCCACCAAGATCCCTGAGGTCTTGTGTTACGTTGGGGAATTCTTTTGTGCTTGTGGTTATCCCAATACCTGGCCCGACCAAGGTCTTTGTGACTTTGGGGTGTTGGGATAGCCTTCTTGTTTGGTGTGTTTGTTTTATGCATTAGACACTAATCCATCTTGGTTTACATACCTTGACACCTAGTGTCTTATGCTATAGCAAAAATCAGTGCTCCGAAGATGGAAAATTGCATTAGGATTTCATTTCATTTTCCATTCCATCATCTTGCATGTATCCCTCATCCTCTCATCCATCAAAATCCCCCACCAATCAATAAACCTTCATCAATCTCCCTCTCATGTCCATCCAATGTCTTATCATTGTCTCTTCTATGCATCTTGTTATCCATCTCACAAGTCGTCTAATCACATCCTTGGTCTTGTTCCCAACCTTGCTACAAGCCTTGATCTAATCTTCACCATCATCATCAACACTAGGATGTATCCTTCCCTCCTCAACAACCCTTTCATCAGGATGTATTCTTCCCTATCCTTGTGTTGTTTTGAGCAGTATCTTCCCTCATCAACAACACTTCCATCATCATCATCATCGGGATGTATCCTTCCCTCTCCTCGTGTTGTTTTGTGATGTATCCTTCCCTTATCAACAACACTCCATCCATCATCAACCCATCCTGGCTTGTAGCTTGATTGGGGACACATCACCTTTTTCCTTACATCCATTTATGCTTCCCCATCTCCCATCGCTTATCATCCTTTCTCATCCATCATTTTGCATTATCTTCCCCATCTACCTGTGAAGGGGAAAAAGTGTGCTAATCTAAATGGAAAAACAAACTAGAATGCAAAAGAAGCACAAAACACCTAGCACCTCAAAATGATTAGCCTAAGTTAAACACAAGATAAAAAGAAGATAAAAGTGAAAATTAGATTGATATACCTTTTATCCATGTTTCCCTTGGTTGGCCCTTTGATAGTTGATAATGTGTGTACTCCTTGATGGCAAAATGATGCAAAGTGATTGAAATGAAAAATGAGGATGTAAATGGTTAAGATGGATGGATATTGAATGAAAAATGATGTGATAAAAACTTATGGAGGCTCAAATGGCTTAAGATCATAAGCTGGCTAAGAATGCATAAGTATCTTCTAACTTAGAAGATGTAAGATGTAAGATGCAAGATAAACTCTTTAATGAAGGAAAAGAGGGGTTATTTATAGAAGAAGTTGAATTCTCTAGAGAATTCAACGGTCAAGATTGAGCCACCATGGCCAAGATGGAGGGCTATGGTGAGTTGAGGACTCGCAAGCCCTCACATTTGAACATGTGGCGAGTGAGTTGTCCAAAGGACAAGGTGAGATGGCAAGGGGTACAAATGACATGGAAGAGGAAAACTTGGCATGTGACTGATGTGACCTCTCAATGATCACATGGGGAAGGGGAAAGCTTTGGAAGAAACCAAAGGGTAAGACAAGATTCCTTCTAGAAGGTGTCTTTGTCCCATGGGTATGATGTGACATATGAGATGTCATGGGGAAGAAAAATGCATCAGGGGAATAAGTGTGAATTTTTAATTCACATGGAGAAGAGGTCAACCGAAAAAAGGTAAGTACCAAGAAGGTTGACTTAAGGACATATTAAAAGGGGTAAGTGATTAGGATTAGGATTGTGCAAACAGATGATTAGATTAATTAATGATGATTAAAGGCAAGTGGCAAGTTATGGAGGATGTGACATTAATCTTAATTAAGGATATGCACATTTTAATGGAGGATTAATTAAATTAACCCATATTAATGAAAAGGTTATGGAGGATGTGACAAGGAGAGAGAAAGAATGAATTAAAAATTGAAAAAGATAATTGACTAAATTAAATATATTGACTAATTTATTTAATTTAGAGATGAAGTGGGCTAATCTATAAAGTATTTAATTGATTAAATTAAATACCTTAGGAACGTTAGGGAAAAGGGACAATATTAATTAAATATATCATTTGATTAATATAGATGGATTAGATGAATAAATGATGGGAGTATGACCATATGAAAGTGGTCAAATTTAGGTGTCTACACTACCCTTTCATCCTCTCATCCATTTTGACAGAACACCCATGTTCTCTTGAACCCGCATGTCCTCTTGAGGGGGCATCCTCAATCCTTAATCTCCATCTTCATTCCCATCATCTTTCTTCCCACTCACTCCATTGATGACTGGGGCATCTTTTCCAATCTAATCATCTTCATCTGGGTTCTATGTTTTAATATTCTTTGAAATGATGCTACTTCGTAACACCATCTCAAAGAGGGGCAAAATATACACACCTAAATTTGGACACTTGAATTTGTCCAAATTTATCCCTTTTCATCTAATATCCTCTTATTTGCATTAATTAAGTAATATCACTATTATTTAATTAATACCCTTAATTCTTCTAAATCCTTGAGGTATTTAATTAATAATTAAATACCTTACCTTTATTTTCTTTTTCACCAAATGAATTAAATAAATATGAAATTTATTTAATTCCTCACATGTCACATCATTTTCCTTAATCTTAATCCATCTTCTAATCTCATCATTAAAGATGTGCACATGTCTAATCCTTGTAAGACATGTCACATCCTCCAAATTTTGCAAGTTGGCTTCTTAACCTTCGTTAGTCACTAATCACTTATCAGTTAAGCCTAATTAGTACCTTGGTCAACTCTCCCCATCCCCCAAAAAAATTTTAATTCCTTTTTATTCATCCAAGGTTCCTCTCTTCTCCATGTGAATTTTTAATTCACTTGTATCCCTCTAATGAATCTTCTCTTTCCCATGCAAAATTCTAGAACCTTTGACTTGTCACATCACATGTGCCAAAGTGTTCTAGAATCTTTGATTTGTCACATCACTCACATGTGGCAAGTTCCCACATTTTTGGGAAACTTGTTTTATCCACTAGATTCTTCCAATCATGTGAATTTTTAATTCACTTTTATTCACCCAAGATTCTCCTTTTCCCTATGTGATCATTGAGAGGTCACATCATCTATTTTCTAAGGTACTTGTCCTTCTTCCACATCATGTACCTTCCTTCCACCTCACTTCCACATCATCTCATCCTAGGTCATCTCACATTCCACATGTCAAGATATGAGGGCTTGTGAGTCCTCAACAAAAAATAGCCCTCAATCTTGGCCTTGTTGGCTTAATCTCAACCGTTGAAATTGCTCTATAAATACCCCCTCTTTTCTCTCATTTAGGAGGAATCATGCTTGAGTTACCAAACTCTTGCTACTTTGTCATTTGAACATTTCTTGCCTTCACCATAGCATTTGAATCCACCATTATCACACCCTCATTCATCTTACATCTCATCTTGCATCTAGTCACCTTCATAGCCATCCAAGGAGCACACAAATTTTCAAAGATCAAGGGCCAACCAAGGAATTTACGGCACACAGGTATAACCATTTACAATCTTTGTTTTGTTTATTTTTTTGCATAGTCATTCCTTAGGCTAATCGTGAGGTGTATTTCTTTGTGTTCTTCCTTTATTGCATTATTTAGTTATTTTGCAGCACAAAGGAAAAAAAATTTAGGAGATCACACTTTCTTTCCTTTATCGCATATTCTACTTCGTTGCTTTTTGGTTGTCCGTGGAGGTGGAAACACCAAAACGGGGGTCTGACTAAGGCAAGCCCCTATACAACCCCAACAATTTTCCCCTCTTTTTTGTGTGTAGGTGAATGTGCATTTGGAGCTAGTTGGCGAACTGGCACTTCTGTGAGATCATCATCACCCTAGATTTCATTTATTTGCTTTATCATTTTAGTATCTATTTCTTATACTTTATCATTCTATTTTTATCGTCAAAACCAACTTGCTAGGTTGTTAGTTAGTTTTTAGGTAGATTGTATTGTGTTTACTATTTTATGATCGTACAAAAACTAGTGTGCCTGAGAGTCTCTAGCACACCGCGCTATCGTCCCAGAACTGCACTATTGTCCTCGGACAAAGAGCTATCTGAGACACAATACCGATTTCAAAAACCAGCTCGCCCAACCCAAACCTAAGTTTAGGGTCTGCGGAGTGATATAAGTATGTTATAGTGCTCATCATTCTCAATCCTTATCGTAAAAAATCTTTTAGAGTGAGGTAAGTTAGGTTAACCCTCCGCTCTCAGCTCTTCATTTAGTACACATGATGGCCTCTTTCCTGCATTTACCTATCCCCTCTGAGCAGCCTGCGAGTAGTGGTCCAAGTATAACCTTCACCTCATAGGACCTACCAATGGGCTTTAATAGAGAACCATCTCCTCTTTATATCCCTGGGTAAAAGCACAAAGTTGTGTCACATTTTATAAAGGGAACGACCAACATTTATCCAACTTTTAAACTTGAATCACTAAAAAGTGGCAGATATGTTTTGAATTTTGAAATAATATAAACTAGTAAAATGTGTACTTTTTAGTATATTTTATGTTTTTATTTTTTTAAAAAAAAAAAAAAATTATTTTAAACTAGTTTTTAATAAATTAGCACTATAATTTAGTTGGTGATAAAATGTTGAAAAATGAAGTTGCATGAGACGTTAAACTTTTTATTATAATTTTTTTTTTCTTTCAATTTTTTGTGTGTATTTATAACTTGAAACTTTAGTGCATGGATATATTTTTTTCCAATTTTGATAAATATATATTTTAAAATAAATATTAAAATGTGTGTGAATCAAAAAACAACTGTTTCCATCATATGTCAACTTTCATATTAAATATTTATCTAAAATGGCAAAATAATTACTTGAAATAGATTCTTTTATCTAGTGCATTATATTTTTTCAATTTTTTTAATAAGTTTTAGTATTTATCCTTGTCATGGTAATCAACCTAATATTTTGTGTTGATAACCTACTTTTAGTAAAAATGAAAAATAAAATATAAATCATATTTAAACTATTAAAATAAATATATTTTTGAAAACTACACTTATGGATCTACAAAAGGATATTTTTATATTTTTAGAAAAATGTTATTTACATTAGTAGGAGTTATTGAAACTTCAATTTTTTTAAATAATTTTATTTTTTTGGTAAATTGGACTCAAAGTGGTGCTCCATATATTTTTAGCCAACAATTTTAGTTAAGAAAGTTGTGGAAGTATCTAACTTAGCTAGAATGAATCTTACTAGATCATATGTTTGACCAAAATTTATTTTTAGTTAGAAATACTTAAATTAAGTTGTGCGAATAAGTTGGCTGAAAGTGTGACACAACTTTGTGCTTTTACCCCCCTGCACGAATCAATGGGAACACTATAGTAGGTGTTCTTGTTGATCCAACATCTCAAGTAAATATCATAATTGAGGAGATTATGTTAATTAACTTCCTTCACAAAGATGGGTACGGTATAATGCACCTGTGAGCACCATTTGTATACATAAAAAAAAAATTGTACCTCCCCTGGGTAGTATTATTTTATCAATCCTTGTCAGACCTAAGTCCATAAACCTGTTGTTTGACATAATCTTGGGGTTCGAACTCTTCAAAGTGAAGCTGGGTATCCCTTGGCTAGTAGCTATGAATGTGGTTCCCTCGATTTTGCATAAATGTCTAAAGTTCATTCATGGGGGTTCAGTGCATGTGATTCACAACACTAGTCATAAACCACCAGTTGCGCATGATAGCTATTCCTTAGATCACTTTTGGCCTACACCTATTGGTCCTCTCCTACCTAGGAAGGACCTCTTGTACCAGACATATCAAAAGTACAAGAAATGGTGCTTGATGCCTAAGGTGAGGTACCCTCCATCTCCTTATGTTGTCTCACATAGGACCTTCTTAAAAGTTGATAGTGATGCCACCAAGGCACGTATAAGAGAAGAAGAGAAGAACCCTCAAGGCCCCTCTTCCTCCTCTTTTGTTGTCCAGCCTAACGCTTCCTCTCACCTTGCTATGGTGCCATCATATTTTGTTTCATGTCTGTGAGAGAATCCTATGGTTCCTGCTTGGCAAAAGCCCAAGCATCTCGCATTTGAGCTTCCTATTCTACCCACGAAGCCTAGGCCCATTTGATATGGTAGAAGGATGGATCCCTATAGGGAATCTTTTATGTCTCAGCCTCTGTGCCCTCCCGCCACTTCTACTCCAAAATCTGTAAACAGGAAGAGGCTCGTTGTCAAGGCACTAGAGTTGACTCCCCCCGTTATTTCTCAATATGCTTCTCTTGCTCTCGTTCAATAACATGTCCCTCCACCAAAAATGGATATAGTGGACAACCCTATGGCTGAGCAAGAGCCCTCTATCCCTTTGCAACTCCTAGCCTCTAGCTCTAAGAGTCACAAAAATTGTTGTGTGCATGAGCTCAAGCGTCGGTGAAAGGCTCTAGCGATTGAGCAAGCCGCTTTGTAGAAGAAGGAAGAGGAAATGACCACCCCTGTATCAGGGTCTCTCGTTGAGTCCTCCTCTCTCCTCCCCTCTGCTTCTACTCAATCAAGTTTAGTCCCTCTTTCGGCTCCCACTATGAGTGTGAACACACCTAACCCCAAAAAGGTGTAGGTGTTTATCGCCCCCTTGGCTTAGTTGCCCTTGTTGATGTCCCTTCCAGAAATCCTACCTTTTCCTAAACTCATGGACATGTTGAATACCTCGGTGGTGTTCATTGCGGTTTTCTCCTCCTCCTCTTCTGCACCTCTTGCCTCATATGTGGGGAGTGCACATCCCTCGATGAAGCAAAAGGTGAAGTTTGGACCTTCTAGCAATGGAGGGCGTAAGAGGATCCCACCTTCCCCAAAAGGTGTTCCTATGCTAGCTTGTTTAATCCTAGTGCAAGAGCCAGCTTCGACTTCCCCTAAGTTTTTCACCGCTCCTAAGTCACTCGGTGAGCTAAGCAGTGAATATCGAGCATCTTCCTCTCCGTTCATTGAGATACGACATGGAACTCTTGTAAAGTGCATGGACAACTCTCTAGACGAAGTTCTGGTCTTGCCGATGATCTTTGTGAAATCGTTGGCCATAGCTCCACAAGACCCGAGTGAGGAAGACCTTACGGGTGCTTCTTCCTTAGCCCTTGTTGTGGGAGGGTCGGAAGCTCCTCCCCTTAATATTCCACCACTCAAGGCTCATCTTCCTTCCCCTTATAGTAACCTAGATTGGGAAGCAAACGACCTCTTGGTTGATGAGTGTTAGGGGGAGGCCTCTTCTTTATCTTTAGATTAGAAGTGTGTGTGTAATGTGTTCCCCCATACATGTGCTATGTATCCTTGGATGACCCTTGCCACCCTTGTTGGTGCTTGGATACAGGAGTGATTTTGTGTCGTGAACTTTCTTCTATTTGTATCATCATTCTTCCATGTTTGTGTTTGATTTTTGGAAAATTGGGGATGATGCGAAGTGTTGGGGGAATTTAGGCTTCCCTTCCATGTTGACCCAATTTTTTATTTTTACTTTTTATTTATGTGTATTCTTCCTAATCTAGTGGGGATTGATGATCTTTCGCCTTGCGTCGCGGTTACCTATTATTTATAAATGCATGAGCAGATCTAACCCCACAAAACCAGATCCCTCTGTGTCCTTTGTTTGTGATTATTTCTCTTACACTCTTTGCTTATCTTTCTCTCTTCTTTGCTTGAGTTGGCCCTCTTATGTGTGACAACATATCTGATTTTCAGAAAACACATTTGTTTCCAACAGATCTTTTCCCAAAAACCTTTGTAAACTTTTACAAGAAAATTACATTCTCAACTTGGACCCCTAATGGAACATGTTTCCTTTATCACAGGTTCACAAAGAAATAACTTGAAAAATTCCCTCCGTGGTGGGAGAATATTTGACCTTCCCCTTGCAAGGGGGCATTTTCTTCCTTTTGAATTCCTTGATGAAGTGAACATATTTCAAAATGATTCCTTGATGATGATCGATCTCTTTTTCACTTTCAAACAATGTGTCCCTTGAGTCGACCCCTCTTCACATCAGGCTCCCAAGGGACCCCTTTGAAAACCTTCCAATTTTTTGATGGTTTGTGTGACTATTCGCTTGATTTCCTACGTGGTTTCTTTGTATTTTCTAAGCGGATTAACATGCCACTTCACATGTGTGCCTATGAAGTTGCTTTCTAACTCTACGAAGCCCTATTTCATCGGGTTTCCTTCATGTGAGAGATATTGGGGGATGCCTCTTTGCAGGTCTATGACCCTGTAAGGTGCTTACTTCTTTGGGTTTCCTCCATGTGAGAGATCTTGGGGGATGCCTCCTTGCAGGTCTACGGGCCTATAAGGCACTTACTTCTTCAGGTTTCCTCATTGTGAGAGATCTTGGGGGACACCTCCTTGCAGGTATGTGGGCCTATAAGGCGCTTACTTATTTGGGATTCCTCCATGTGAGAGATCTTGGGGGATGCCTCCTTGTAGGTCTGTAGGCCTATAGGGTACTTACTTCTTTAAGCTTCCTCCATGTGAGAGATCTTGGGGGACACCTCTTTTCAGGTCTATGATCCTGTAAGGCACTTGCTTTATGGGGTTTCCTTCATGTGAGAGATCTTGGGGGTTGCCTCCTTGTAGGTCTACAGACCTGTGAGACACTTTCATCCTATGAGATTTTTCCATCATTGGTCTAAGGGCCTTCGGTGTACTTTGATCAGCCTTATAGTTTTGTGGAGATATGGAGTCTTTTGTTTGAAGCTCCTTAGGGAGAGAACCTATGGAGTCCTTTGTTTGTCCTATAATTTTGAGATTGCCAGATCGTGGTATGCTTCCTCAACAGTTCAAGTATAAATTTTTGACCTTCTATCTCTTCGATCTACTTTACCGAAGCACTCATCAGTATTTGTGCTCGTTGAAGTGGGGGAAAATGTATAGGAGTGAATTTGCATCGCTTATGTAAATTACCCTTTCACACACCCTCACCTTAGAAAATCAAATCTGAAGGTATAATTCTACATCACCCAACTGCCTTCCATCCACTTGGCATCTATCCTTTATGTCGGTGAGAGAATATTTGTCAGGGACGTACACACAGTGCACAAACATACATGTGGCATGCTACCATCCCTAAGAAAATTCTTGCGTCTAAAGTTGGAAGAGGTGTTACACACCTGATTGGGGCCAAATTGTAACTTCCTTCTTTGACCAACCAACCTTGAAAATGGCAGATTCTTCCTCATTATCCTTCAAATTCATCCATTCTCATTTCATTTCATCTCTTAGCAATTCAATCTCACTCTTTAGCATCTCATTCACTCTTAAGAAGCACTTTCAACACTCCATTACATCAGTAGCAACACTCCATCAACTCCACATTGAAAGTGTGGAGCAAGCCATAGAAGCTTTGTCTTGGAGCCTTGTGAGGCCTCCCTTCATCAAAGTTGCGGTTGTGGTGACTTTGCCAAGTCCATAACTCCTCCATTGGCTAGTGATATTCTGGGTAGAGGTGGTAACGTATAACTCCTCTCCTTTGTGATTTGATTGAGTAGCATAATAATTTTTTGTAGTACTTATTAATTTATTTTCTTTATCGCATATTCTACTTCATTTCTTTTTGGTTGTCCATGGAGGTGAAAACACCAAAACGAGTGTCTGACTAAGGCAAGCCCCTATACAACCCCAACAATTTCCCCCTCTTTCTTGTGTATAGGTGAATGTGTGTTTGGAGTTAGCTGGCGAACTAGCGCTTCTGTGAGATCATCTTCATCACCCCAGCTTTCACTTATTTGATTTATCATTTTAGTATCTATTTCTTATACATTATCATTTTATTTTTATCCTCGAAACCAACTTGCTAGGCTGTTAGTTAGTTTTTAGGCAGTTTGTACTGTGTTTACTTTTTTTTGACCGTATAAATGCCAGCACACTTGAGAGACACTTGCATGCCACATTTTCATCCTAGAACTATGTTGCCATCCTCAAACAGAGAGTTTTCTAAGACACAATACCAACTCCAAAAACTAGCTCACCTAGCTCAAACCTAAGTTTAGGGTCTGCAAAGTGATAGAAGTATGTTATAGTTCTCATCATTCTCAATCCTTATCGTAATACATCCTTTAGAGTGAGGTAAGTTAGGGCAACCCTCCGCTCTCGTCTCTTCGTGACCTGGAGCCTTGGTTTGGTTGGTCCCCCTCTCTTACATTCTCCAATCATAAATTTATTGTATATTCATTCTAGCAACCAATACATTATTGAAAGCAATCTATGACTACAATATATTACTACTAAAATTATGTGTTCAACTTAAGAACTATCCTAATCTAAACCTCTCAAGTCAATTCTAGATCATTAAGTGTCTTTTTTTTAATGTGTAACCTCAACATGTGATGTATAATGGTGAACACGACCAAATTTTAACACACTATTTATTTCATATGATAAACTTATCAAATGAGGGGATTATGGCACTGTGAGTATGCTCAATGTCTATTTCCTTGTTATCTATAAAAAAAAAATGAAATTCATATTTTAATGTCATGCATCTATCTATAGAATGACAATGTGTGTGATGATAAGAAAAATGTGTTTAGTCTTGCGTGGTAGAAGATTATATTTGTTCAATAATTTGAAAAGAGGTAAGGTAATTAGATCATTTAAAAAAAATATAATACCATAAGTGAAGACTCTTTTTATAACAATGAAAAGTACTCTTCTATATTAAAATAGAAAAATATAATACACCATTCCCATAAAATAAGATTGAAATGGAATCACACCCCATGAGTCTATGTTAGAGACCACAAAAACTAAAAGTGGAGACACCACTAAGTAGAAAAATCTATAGTGGTAGGATCAGGGGGGTCATTAGCAAGGAGTTTTCCCTAGCCATCCAAGGATCGTAGCTATTAGGAATGAATTTCAAACTATTATGCCATCCTCTTTATTTTTCTTCTTCTAGATCACTAGGAGTTGTGTGAATAAGTGAAATAGTAAGGTCTAGCCAAGGGAAATTCCCACTATTATCCCAACCAAGGGGGCCATGGTCACATTGAAAAGTAGAAGATTATCCATGTGGTGGGGGGGACTAGCCATAACTTCGATTTTGAGAAAATCCTTGGGACCTATGGGATCCTCATCTTGAATGAACACTGTGACTATGACCATGATGGTACCCATGTAGAGAGTCATCCTTACTGGTAGAATATTTTTATGAGGAACAATACAAGGGGTGTTACCCTAGTGCTCAATAAGTGTCTACAAATGATAAACATATTGAGTAAATTTATTGGTCCACACCTAGATATGAAATATAATATTAGAGCATATAATAGTTTTAATATACAAAGAGAAATGAGCATCCACTACATGACCTAAAAAAATTGTGTTTCTATTTTTACATACATTAAATAAATTTCCACTTTGAAAGCATACCAAATTTGGGTAAATATTATAGGAATATTAGGTTGGTTGTATAAAAGAATCATATGCTAGGAAAATAACTATGAAAAAGAAGGCCTAAAGAAATCATATATCTAGTTTCAAGCCACTTGGACTCATGGGAAAACTAAAGAATGTGCTTGAGAGTTTCTAAATGTCTACATAAAGGATATATGGGGTTGGAAACACCCAAATGGATAAGGTGGAATCTAATGGGAAGACCTTGATAGAAAAGATGCCATGCAAAGTGAATTAATTTGAGATCCAAAATAATAGACCAAGTTATTTAAAACTTGCAGCACCATTGAGGGGAAATGGGTTGGAGGTCCCATCTTACATTAAGCTTATAAACCATGGGCAGGTGAACATAAATCAAAACACCCCTAGAAGGGCTTTTCGTTCTTGAATTAAGTGTATAGATATTACTTCCAATCCTTCTACTAGGATGCAATTTATTGAATCCAGCCTATGCACCATTTATGGATGTATAGACTTGAGAATAGTTTGAAAGGACTCAAAAAATAAATCTAAGCTTTTATCTATCTTTAAATTCTACCCAAGATAGGTAGTTCTTAGTGGCTCTAGAAAATAGTTTAGTAATGAAGACAATATTATGATTAAAGAATTTTAGTGCATGAACCTAAGTAACTTTGGTAAGAGGTCAATCCTAGAAAGAAATAAAAAAGAGACCACCAAAGTAATTATCGATTGAAGGAGATATCAATCCTAAAATATTTAACTTTCTAGATAAGCCACAACTTGATAGATTCCCAATCCTTCCAAATTATTTTGGCAATGAAATTTCCTTGAATTTGTATCAATTCCTTAATGATGAGGATCAAATAATGGTCCAGATTTACCAAGCCTAATTGTCATGATGAACTCTAGAAGCAATGCAATGCTTGAGGATGATTTTATAGGATTTATGGCCTTTTAGGGCACTAATGATCCATTTGGCACATAAAATTGGCCCCTATTTTGGAGTATCAATAAGGCCTAGACCATTAGCATCATGTAGGAGGTATGATAATTCCTAGGTAAGAATCCTATACCTTGATCCAAGGAGGCCTAAAGAAAGTCCTTGAATATTTTAGATAGCTTTTGATAGGAGGCTTTTGAAAGGGCCCAAAAAGAAGAATAGTACACATGAGTGATCACAATCACCATAAAATAAACATGAAACTTTCATGTTAAAGAAAGAGACTTAACAATCCAAAAGTATAATATCTTCTTAATGTGATTCAAAAAAAATGTCAAAGAGTAGTAGAAGAGGATTGGAAAGCATAAAAAATGTCAAGAAAACTAAATTTTTCCCATGGTCTATCTATTTCAAACCAAAAGAATCAAGCTAAAAGAGTTTGGGAAAAAAAGATTGGTGATAATAAGAGATTTTTGCCATTGAATACTAGAGTTTGAAGCAAAGAGAGAAATATTTAGACATAAAACAACATTAATCACGTTGTCTTGTTCTTCAAAGAGAGTCATAAAAAAAATAGCCATTAAAATGTTAGTTATTGGAATTTGAAATGGAAATACCTTTAACCCTCTACCAGGTAACTAGGTTGGCAAGAAAATAACCAAAACCTTTAGCTATATAAGAAAAAACAAAGCTAGAGCAAGAGGGAAACCTTAGTGTATGTAGAGAAGGGGGATTCGCTACTCACGAGTTCTCTTCACTCAGAGAGCCTCACAAGGAAAACTTCCCTAAAGTACCTCAAAGAACATCGGCAAGAGTTCTAGAATAAAAAAGAGCAAGTCACAGGGATTCTCCAAAAAAACCGACAAGCTCTCAGCCAAAGGACATCAGCGCAGAATGTAGACGACAACAAGGTGTGTTGGCATCTCGTATGGACCAGAAAGCAAGTTTATCTCAGAAAATAGCTAAGTGACTACTAGAAATCTGATTACTGAGAACTTCTAGATTGTAAGGAAATGACAAAAAGCGATAAAGCTGAAATAGAAGTGAAGTAGATAAGGACAAGGAGAAGAAGAGAAAGGAAATGTTTACAACCGTGCGAATGATGAAGCCTCTAGCTCATGAATGTCTTCAATACCTAAACACAAGATAGAGAGAGAGAGAGAGAGAGAGAGAGAGAGAGAGATAGAGAAATTGTTGGGGTTGTATAGGGGTTTGCCTCAGTCAAACCCCCATTTTGGTGTTCCCACCTCCACGGGTAGCCAGATAGATACAAAGAAATGTAGGAAATGAAGTAAAGATCACTAAAGCACTACAAAATAGTGTTATGCTACTCAACCAAATAATAGAGAAGAGGATTGAAAGCTTACCACCTCCATGTAAAGTGCTCAAGGCTAGTGGAGGAGAAAATGAGAGGAACTCAAGCCTCTATTACAATGGTGTTTGTTCCACAATTGCTCTATTGAAGTGATGGAGTGTTGATGTTGCTGCTATGAAGTGTAAAGTGTTGAGTGAGATGGTGAAGAAGCTGCTTGGAGCTTGTGAAGAGCTAGAGAGTGAAGGGCTCAGAAAGAGCTAGAAAGGATGGAGAGGTCCAAAGATGATAAATGGAAGGAATGAATAGTGAATATGAAGGAAAGAGGGAAGAAAACGGTCATATTCAGGTCGTTCAGCTGAAGAGGGCATTACAAGTCGACTCCCAATGGGGGTTCTAATGCCTCTGCAAACTCCAGTCACAGGAATCTATCAGGGACGTAAGTGCGTCGCGCGACATCCCTGATAGAAATGCCTCCATTGACACAAAAAGTAGGTGCCAAGTGTAATGTGAATAGTGGGCTTATATGGAATTAAGCCTTTGAATTTGGTTTTCTAAAGTGGAAAGGGGTAAAAGGGGATTTTGCATTAGGGGTGCAAATTCACTCCTATACAGTGTATGAAGTAGAAAATCCTAAAAGAGGATGTTTGTTGACCATTAATGATGAGACAATCCAAGGAATATATAAATAGAATTTAAATTGAATAGATACAATTATTTCCAAACCTAATATCTTGGAGCATGGCTGACCATTGATGAAACTAACTTGTCATTAAGAATAATGGGTTCATTTTGTACCCCCAAACAACAATAATATTGTCAAAGATATATCTTATTTTGATAAAGCTAGTCTATTTAGGCCAAACAATAAGCATAATCAAGTGACAAATGCAAAGTGCAAGGGCTTTGGCTATGATTTGATGATAAATATTTAGCAAAATGATAGGATTTTAGTTGTAAATTTTATTAGTATTTCCCACCTTAGGTATGTAGTTAATATTACCTTTATTTATAATAGTACCTAGGGAATCTAATAAAAAATATTTTGGGTAGAATTGGAAGTGATAAGATCCAATAGTGTCCCGTAGGGATTTATAGATTTTATATGAGAAACCATCACAACCAAGGGCCATGTCATTAGCCATTGAGAATTCCAATTCATGAAGATCTAACAAATTGATTTAATGGTCACCTAAGATCTATTATGCAATGAAGAGCCTACAAGGAACCAAAATCACACATAAGTGAAGGGATTGATTAGACATAGAAGAATGCACTTGAGTCTAAAAAAACCTATTATTAATGGTGGACAAAATATTGGACAATGTTAGTAATATTGGAGATGAATTGGTAACCTTCTTTGATATGCTTAAATCTTTGATAAATTTAAGAATCTCAAAGATATTGAAAGAATTATTTGGAAACTCTATCTCTAATTTTAAACTAATGAAAATGGGCCTTGATTTGAGCTCCTTGAGCTTTATGATTATTAATAAATAAAAATTCTACTAGTAAAGTTGAACAACACACAAATATAGAGTGGGAGAGAACATAAGTGAATGTGTCTCAATGATGAAATGATAAATCTCTAATGCGGTGGTCTCGTCTGACTGGCGATGGATCAAAGCCAATCAGAAACCATGCATTTATAAAAAAAAAGTAGTCCATTGGATGACATAATTCTACTAGTGGATCCAACCAATCCCATGAGGATGTGGTTCAAGATTCTAAATGCATTCAATATGGGTTAGCAAGGGATAATGACTTGATGATACAATGATGTTTTGAGATAAAATTACATCTTGGGAGCTTTGGGTGCCACAAATTGCCACTTAATACAAAATCAAATTAGAAAGTGATGTAAAAGGAAAATATCTAGCAATGCTTTCATTGGAAATTTAAGATAGCTAAAAAATAAAAGATAATTAGACTTGACAACATAGCCCTATCAAGATGTTTAATAATCATTTACGTACATAAATGAAAATTTAGACATGTATACATGGGAAACCAAAATGGTGCTAACCAACATCTATATTAAAAAAACTAATTAATTATGCATGTAATACCAAGCCTTTCTTTAACCAACTATCCATCTCATACGAAGATGATCACATTTATTAGATGTCATCTTAACTATATTAAAACCCCCATACACAACCTTAGTGGTAGTGGTAAGAGGCTTTGTAATCCATCACTAGAGATATTTCAATAACATCATTGGAAGCTTAACTATTAATAACCCAAAGAGAAATATTATTAATATGAAAGAATATCTAGAATACATGATCAATGGGTTCACATATGTGAGCCAATATGAGATACTACACATAGGTGAAATGAAAGCAACAAGTCCTCATTTACCTATCTCATGATCACTATGTAAAATGTGGGTTTTAGGCTAGATAACATGGCAAATGATAGAAACATGAAACCTAAAATTTTAAAATCCTATAAATAAAATACATCAAATTTAGGAAATATTTATCAAACATCCCACATTATGTATTTACTTATGGGGTTAGTAATGCCCCAAATATTCCTTAAAGTAAATTTTCATGGAAGAGGGTAATAGAGGGGCATACAATCTTCATCAAGCTCATAAAGAGATCCATGATTATTCTTCAAGGAGTCCTCATTTCTAAGTGTGGCCATTTTTGGAGATAAAAACCCAATTAGTGCCTTCCTTCAATTTAAAAGAAAATCACCTTCCTCTACCCACAAGTCATGTTGTGAGAATGGTGATATGCTAGAGGAGAAAATAGGCAAGAAGGTAGGCATGGTGAAATGCTACTAGTAGGAAGTGATATTTTATTAAAGTGAGGTTTGTTCAATACATGTGATGAATCCCCTAAGGGTTAAGAATCAACCATATCTTTCACTCTATTAAGCTTTGAAACCTAAATTCCAACAACCAAATATTGAGGACCAACAACTTTAACTCCAAAATTATGAATATTTATTTTATTTCTCATTGTAGTTCAACCATCCTTAATTTTTTGAGGTAGTTAATCACTAGTAGGTTACATGGATTGAGGTTTAGATCACTAAGTAACCAGAGTATGGTTTTAGGTTTTTTGGTATGAGGATTGACACCAATACTTATTGTTTATCAATTTGAGTTACATGACCCTTTAAGTAAGGCTCTACTTTTCTATCTAGACATCTATGGAATCCTTAAGGTCTTTGGATAGGTCAATCTCAACATAAACCCTTTTTTAAAGGTAATATGAGAATAAGCATAATTTATTAACATAGATAACATGCCCCAATAAGGCAATACTATATTCTAAGAAGGGATATAATTGAAAGGGGTACCAATGAATTCAACCCAAACCAAAACATAGAGAGATATTCTATAGAGACAATGAATCTTGAGCTCACTAGGTCAAGGCTAACAATGAGGAATGGATGTACTAGAGGCTATGCTAAAAAATGACCTTAGAAAAATTGACTTCTACAAAATAAAAAATAATGAACCCCTTTTCAAGGTTTTAAATTTATTCCATGTGGATCCCATGAGGGCCCCAATAAACTCCTTAGCATGCTTTCAAATGGAATTCTATTGTACCCAACAAGAGTGTAGTTTACAAGCCATGCACATGCATTTTTAAAATGAATAAGAAAACAACATTAGGAGCATCAGTGTTACCTCATGATCCACTTTGGGAATGAACTTTTGAGGGTGTTTTAGATTCATTTTCTTGTGCATCCAAGCTAGGAACCCTAGCATAAAATCCTAGGCCACTTTGGTTGGAATCCATTTAAAAAGTAAAAATCACCTGGAAGCGAGGGAGACTAAGAAATCACACAACAAATATGGATATATCCTACTCTAGATAGTATTATAAAATAAGAGTGAGAAGGACAAGGGGTGACATAAGTAGAATCATGCAAACCAAGCCTAAACCTTGGAAAAACCAAAAAATCACCCATAGACAAGGGATATTTTTCATACAAATTAACTTTAGGGTCCATTCAACTAGTGATTTTAAAGGCTATTTCATGTAGAAAATTCTCTAAATTTATTTGGTTTAAAATTGTATCATGATCATTATGAATTTAATTTGGCATACCACCATTTCCCACATGTTTTGAATGTAACAATGATGTTTAACTCGTTGAAAAGAGGGAAGTGCTATAAATGTGTTGATATTGTTGGATATTGTGGTTGGGTTGTTGATATGTGGTTGTCATTGATGTCAACACTATTAGCATTAATGATTTTTAAGGTTGTATATGTCAAGGATATTGAGAAAATTAGAATAAAAATGTTGCAAGCAGTCTATGAAGCTGTGATGATCAAAATGGTGGAATGTTCTGTAAGTTGTTATTCAGAAGTCGTGCATTAAAGGGTTTGTTTCTGAGCCTATCTAGTATGTTCTCCAGAAGTTTCAGTGGTACGCATCAAGATTGGAGTGAGTTATGAGTTCCTATAGTTATTTTGTTACTGTAGCAGGTGGTTCTAGAAGAAGAGAGTGCAATTATGGTAAATTAAGTTGTTGTGTATGCTCTAGTGATGTTCAGTGATGGTTCTAGATCGTACTCTATCATTGTTGTACATCCACATTGATCGGTGTGCTTATGATCGAAGATTTTTCCTTTGTGTGTTCAAGTTCTCATGTTCTTGGCCGACATGATGGTGGTAGCATGTTGTGGATCCTTATGGATTAATTTTTTAATGTTTGGTGTGTTCAAGGATGTTGATTTAGGTCTTCATTATGTTGTGACTGACTTAGGTTGGTACGCATTGAGATTTTTTCATGAATTGGGTCTATAGTTTGTAATTTATGTATTCTTTATTTGTAGCTGACAGAGTTGTTGATGTAATTCCATGTAGCGGATATATAAGAGCAATTGTTTCCTCATTTTGGAATATGCTCGGTGAATGTATGTGAAGTGTGAATGTGAAATGTGCAAGTAAAGATCAGATCATTTGATTTCAAAGTAGAGTGTGAAGAAGATTGAGTGAAGTGTGAAGAAGTATTTATGTGCCTAACCAGAACTATCATCAGGCTTTTGTAGACGCTAATTTCTCAGTTCAACCTCATCAAATGGATTTAATCTGATTGTTTTATGTAAGGTAGTGAGCTCTAGGTAGTGTGTCTGAATGCATGTGCATTCCTTATTAATTTTTCATTATACTTCTAATAGGGTGTAATCTTGTGGACTAACATCCACCGTGGTTTCTCCCCTAATAGGGTTTCCACATATAAAATCTTGGTGTTCATGTGTTTTTGATTCATGCTTTCACTGTTAATTATCAGATTTGAGATTAAAGCTTGATAAAGGTTAAATAATTTTAAATTTTGTAACAACTGATTCACCCCCCCTCTCAATTGTCTATCCTTGTTTTTCCAATAATTGGTATTAGAGAAAGTTCTTCTTCTGAAGTTTAATAGCTTGAGGTGATTCAAGATGGAATCATATAAGAAGGATATTCCAAGATTCGATGGTACAAATTACTCTCTGTGGAAGGTCAAAATAGAGTGTCATTTGAAGTGCATTGGTGAACCCTTATGGAAGATTACAAAGAACAGATATAATATTCCTCATAATGGTCCCTCTACTCTTGATGAGATAAAATAAGGTGAAACTAATATTAGGGCTATAGAAGCATTACTAAGTGCTTTGATAGATTCAGAGATGAAAAATGTGATAGGTCTGAAGACAACACATGAGATCTGGAAGAAGATGGAGACATTGTATGAAGGATATGCACCAGTGAAGATTGCTAAGCTAACAAGTTTGAAAGGAAAGTGGGAGAACTTGAAGATGAGTGAAGATGAAAACATTGTTGCTTTCATGTAGAAGGTAAATGAACTAGTGATGGGTATTACATGTGTCAGTGGAATTATAGAAGAAGATGAGATTGTGGCTAAAGTGATCAAATTAGTGCCTACTTCTTACAAAATGAAATCTCATGCTATTGAAGAGCTCATAATAGTAACAAATGTGACAATAGACATGTTGATTGGTAAACTAGTTGCCTTTGAACTAAGTGAATTTGGTGAGTCTACTCCTAAAACAGAATCTGCATTTAAAGCTACTGTGTCTGGAAAAATCCAATAGAGATATGATCTGGGAGAAAGTTCCAGAAAGAAAGGATAGCTAGAAGAGCTAGAAGCATTGATTGTGAAAAGAGAAGCCAGAGGACATGGGAAGTATAAATAAATTTGTCTATTAAATGTTTCTCTTGCAGTAAGATAGGTCATTTTGCATCAAGGTGTCCTAAAAGAGTTTCTAAGTACAAACCTAACAAGTCTATATTTCAAAAGAAATGTTATTATGCTAAAGGTGTTACTGATGATGAATCTGATAAAGAAACTGGAAATGAAGATGGATGGGTATTCATTGCTATCAAGGAAAATGGTACGATGTCTGATGAGTCTTTATTTTGGCCTAGTTAGGGGGGTAGAATCTCTTGTTATTTGCTAAGATTTCCACAAACTTTGATATTATATGTTGACACTTTCATATAGTTTCTCTCAGTTATATGACATATGGACTAGTTTCATTTCTGCTAGTTTTAATGATATTTACCCATTATGTGGACCATCTATTTTTATCTTGCATGTGATTGATGAATGTTCTTTAAGGTGGTTATGATTACGCAATTAGTACGTGTACTAAGATTATTCTACAAACATGATTAAAATGCTAAGTTGAGAAATATAGCCGCCAGCCGGTCAGGTTGAGGAGTCGCATGAAGGTCAACTAAGGACAACGGCAGAAGATTCCTATGTTAGTCGCATGTAACCGCCTTCCACCGATCTTTAATGGAATTGAGAATTGTGGGTGTTACTACAGTGGTCGAGTCCACGTTTGGGCATGCATGTTTGAACAGATTCCCTTGCATGCTTAACCGCACCTTCCATTTTCTCTCATTTTCCCTAAATGGCATCCTTTTAGTTAGTGGGAGTTGATGGCCCTATTTAGTTGATAAATAAGGCTTGAATCCTCCTTTCTTGGGGAAGTGATAGCGAGTTAGTGAGTTGATCTCCAAGTTCTTGTACAATTTGATTATCAACCATATTTTTGTAATTGCACTTTCTGATAAATAAAATAAGATTATGAGTTGAGTATCCAAGTTTTAGAGTAGTTTAGAGGATACTCATCCAAGGGGCCCACTTGGCGAGTAATCTATTCCTTTAGTTTAGTTAGATTAGTGTTATTTTTTTTCATTACTTAGTTAAGATTTTGGCATTGACTGTTCCTGCAGCCACTAGAACTCTATTATGTGATTGTTCTTGCAACCAAGGTGGGCAAAGTAATTTTTGTTGGATGCTTAGATTTTCCTTCCTCTTATTCATAATCAGTTTATATCTGCTTGAGTGATGTTCAACATTTTCTTTATTTCCTTTCATGCAATTTTCTTTCAGTCTTAAGATTTTCTTAGTTATAAAACTGAGATGACTACTCTAGAATTCCTAGTGCACATACTGTGTTGACCCATTTCAAGTTAACGTCCCTGGGTTGACAGTTTAAATGCACCTTCATGATGGTTAAAATGGCTATTCAGGTCAGATGTTCAATCTTTGAATCCTGGCAGTAAGAGCTTAGTTATTGAAATCATTATTGTGGGACGACATATTTTGGCGATGGTGTCAAACTAGAGAGTCCTTTGGAGTCATTGATAGCTTTTCTGTTGTAGTATTTCTGAATTTTGCTCTTAGTGTTAGAAGTATGATCCACTGTTTTTCCCCACCCATTCTTTGTGTGAGTTGGCTAATACTGAGTTGATACCGCATGCAGAGAAGAAGAAGAGATTCTTATGGGAGATTCCTTCCTAATAATCTTGAACCATTTTAGCTAGTAGAACGTCCAGATCTGCTCAAAGACGTAGAAGAACCACAACCCTTTGCTAATATATTCCGTGACTTGACCAATTTTGAAGTTTCCCTTGAAGATCAAAATCCTATTGAAGAACCTTTTATTCTGGAATTTCATCAAGAAGACATGGTTGATGCAAATGGAGATAGGCCTAACAGGTAGAACCAACCAGCTTTCCCTTTTCCCATTGTTGAACAGAATGAAGTAGATAACCTCAAAAATATCCTTGCTTCAGTCCTTCCTAGATTCTATGGGCTTGTCACAAAAGATCCTAATACCTTCTTGTTTGAGTTTGATATACTTTGCAGAAGCTATGACTATACCATTGATGCCCACAAACTCGAGCTATTTCCTAATACTCTGAAAGAAGTTGCATTAAGATGGTTTATGAGCCTTGGCATAAATACTGTGAGAACTTGGAAAGATATGAAGACAAAGTTTCTTGAAAAGTACAAAGAATATTGCAAGGGTAGTGACATGAGAGGAGGTGACATTTTAAGAATGTAGAAAAAATAAGATGAGAGCTTGGAAGATTTTATTTCAAGGTTCACGTTTTGTCTATAGAAATATCCACATCATACACTTAATAAGGACTCACAAAAGTTACTTTTCTTGAGAGGAATTAATGAAAGTTGCACTGATGCCTTGGATCTAATGGCAGGAAGAGATATCACTCAAGTCCCTTGGGATTATATCAAGAAGATATGTTAGAACTATTCTAGGGAAGCTTCAAAGAAAGGAAGAGCCTACCAATCCTCTATGGGTAAGTCATCTAGTAGTGGAGTCTCAAGGATAGAGATTACTAACTTGTGGGCAGATTTTAAGCAAGATATAATTAATAATCTAGCTACTCAGTTGGATACACTTCAAGCTAAAAAGAAACATGAGAAGGCAGAAGCAATACTGGCAGAATATTGCCCTCAGTGTAGACAGAAGAAGAGGGATTGCAGATGCAAGGTGATAGCTAACATTGACAGTAAGCAAATCCCACTTGAGTTCAAACCAATTAAGACTGAGGAAGACCAAGTCTACTTTTTTACACAGAAGAGGCCATGGGCTTCAAGACAAGGTATGCCACCAGATCCACTATCTTTTACTGGACCTTATTTTAATTCTTCTTATTCATCTGGTAACCAATGGCAGCCACCCTATCCATCCAACTATGGAGGATACCCACCCCAGTCTTGGAATAAACCACCCAATGCTTGGTCTAATTATCAAAATACCTCACCTTAGTGGAATCAACCTCAGGGGAATTATCCACAGTTTCAGGGACCTTGGCAACCACCCCTAGGAAACTGGCAACAAACATCTCAATGGAGAGGTGGTCAGCAATGGCCAAACCAACCCACCAGCTATATGCAATAATCTTTTCAAACCCAACAACCTACTCTAATTCCCCCTCCTGCTAATCCAAGTGCCAATAAATCTAAACCTACCCAGTTACCAGCCCAACCCACACCCAACCCAAATAATAAACAACAGCAGCAACCCATATATTTTTCTGATCCAAACCAATTTCCTGCATGTGTTGTGAGTTTAAGTGGCATACACCTCCATTTAGGAACAACCTTGCAAGATCCTTCCACCCCCATTATCACTGAGCTACTTGTGGAAGAGTAGGAAGAATCCTTGATTGAACCCATTCAGCCTTGTGCAACTAAATCTCCTGAACCAGATCTAGTAAACTAGATAGCACAAGAACCACTGTTTCCTCAGAGATTAGAAGCTTCCAAACAAAAAGAAGACAAGGAAGAAACTAGCTTTGATATCCTAGATCAGCTCAAGCATATATGTGTCCAGATACCTCTATTTCAGGCCATAAAAGATGTCCCCATCTATGGCAAGGCAATTAAGGAAGCATGCCTCAAGAAATCGGGCAAGAAAAAGAAGGACCCCACTATAGTCCATGTAGTAGGGCAACTTGCTGACATAATGCTTGGAAAAGTAACTATCCCCAAATATAGTGATCCAGGTAGCCCTATAGTTGAAGTTTTTATAAATGGGATGAACATAAAGAATGCTTTGATTGATTTAGGTGCAGCAATCAACGTGATGACTAAAGACATCCTACAACAACTGAATATTGCAAACATGAGATCCACTCCTACAGTCCTGTAGCTTGCAGAAAAATCCACTGTTAAGCTAGATGGCATTGTAGAAGACCTGGTGGTAATCCTAGACTCCTGGGATTATCCAATCGACTTCATGGTTATTTCCCCTAAAGAAACACTAGGAGGATATCAGCTTATCCTTGGTCAGCCATGGTTAGCAATTGCAGACGCTTATATTGGGTGTCACTAAGTGACATGATAATTTTAGATGGCATGAACACTAAAGAGCTTGTTTTGTATCCTCCAGCTTAGCCATCCCACAATGTAGAAATATCAGTATGGCCACATATTGGTGAAGAAGCTGAAGAAGTCAACTCTGTGGCACAGCTTATGATGCTCAGAAGAAATCATTTCCTGCAGCTTCAAGATGAAGATGAGGTGTTATCTAGCATCATTTAGAACCAATGTTAGATAGAGGAAGCATCATTTGGTTCCATAGACATCGAGAAAACACTTATGTCTATTCATGATCTTCCTGCAGCAACTCTTCAAGCAAACAGACTTCCTATAGCCACTATTCCTGCAACAACTATCACCATAGACAAAATTCCTGCAGCAATAGGTATATTTCACACAATTTTGTCACCTGAACTTAAGATACCTTGTATTAATGAAGTAGCTATGATAGAGCTCATCACACAAGTACAGGTGTCTGAGGGACGCTCTCTCAACATCAATAGTCAATTGGATGAGGAACAACAGTTGATATTGGCAAATTTGTTGAAATCTCATCAAAAAGAATTTTCCTAGGATTATCATGACATGAAAGGATTAGATCCTAAACTCTACACTCACATAATCTATATCAAGGATGAGTGTACGCCTGTTAGACAGCCACAATGGAGAATCAATCCTGTCTTGAGAGATATTGTCAAAATTGAACTGCAAAAGTTGTTAGATGTAGGATTTATCTACCCTATTGGGGTGATTGTGCCCAAAAAGGGAGGGAAATGGTGATTTTGTGTTTACTATAGGTAGCTCAATGCTGCCACTAAGAAGAATCACTTTCCCTTGTCTTTTGTGGATCAAGTCCTAGACTCTCTTGCAAGAAAATGATACTTTTCCTTTCTTGATGAATTCAGTGGATACAATCAAATTAAAATTGCACCAGAAGATCGAGATAAGACTACATTTACATGTCCTTGGGGGACATATGCATATTTTATGCTTCCCTTTGGGTTATGCAATGCACCTACCACTTTTTCGAGAGCGGTTATCAGTATATTCTCATATATCTCCCTTGACTGCATGGAGATCTAAATGGACAATTTTACTACCTATGGTGCCACCTTTGATTAAGCACTGGAGAACTTGAAGAAAGTACTATAGAGATGTGAGGATCAAAATTTGTCCTTAAATAGTGAAAAGTGCTTCATGATGATGCAGGAAGTTGTAGTCCTTGGCCACTACATTCAACACCTTGGCATTCAAGTTGATCCAGCAAAACTTCAGGTAATAAATAATCTGCCTATACCTGCAAAACAAAAGGATGTTAGAATTTTTTTAGGACATGCAGGCTATTACAGACGTTTCATCAAGGATTTTAGAAAAATAGCAGCCCCACTATATAGTCTTTTGACTAAAGATGTTGAGTTTCAATGGACAAAAAGTTGTGATAAAGCATTTTCTGATTTAAAGATAACTCTAACTCATGCTCCTGTACTTAAGGGACCAAATTGGGAAATCCCTTTCCACATCCATACTAATGCCTTAGATTATGCAATAGGAGCAGTATTAGGACAAAAATATGAAGCTATTGAAAATTCCATTTACTTTGTCAGTAAAAACTTGCAGGGAGCTAAATTTAATTTCACAGTCATAGAGAAAGAAATGCTCGCAGTAATGCCTTGAATAAATTCAGGCACTATATCATAGATTATCAATTTTTTCTACACATTGATCATGCATCCATTAGATACCTTATGAACAAACCTCTAATCTCAGGAAGATTAGCCAGATGGTTGCTACTAATGCAAGAATTTGACATAACTATTGTGGACAAACCAGGGAAGGCAAGCATGGTTGCAGATTTCCTCTCAAGGTTGACCTCATCAGATGAAATTCAAGCCAAAGATGACTCCTTTCCAGATGAGAATCTATTCTCCATTAGTGTGCACACACCCTAATATGCTGATATAGCCAATTACCTTGTGACAGGGAGAGTTCCTCCTCACTTCTCCCCAAAAGAGAGAAGGGTGCTGATTGAAAAATCCTTCCCTTTTTCATGGATAGTTGGATGCCTATTTTATACTGGACGTGATCACATTGTGAGACAATGTGTGAGGGAAGATGAGATCTATGATATTCTACATGCATGCCATGATGAACCCTGTGGAGGCCACTTTGCAGCTAAAAGGACAACAAGAAAAGTCTTGAACACAGGATACTATTGGCCTACATTATACAAAGATGCAAGAAGATATACAAGGAAATGTGATAAATTCCAAAGGATGGGCAGGCCAACAAAGTCGGATGAGATGCCACTCTATCCACAAGTGGTAGTCACACCATTTGACAAATGGGGTTTGGATTTTGTGGGACCCATTGATCCTCCATCCAATGGTAAGTCCTATATTCTAGTGTGCACTGATTATGTGAAAAAGTTGGTAGAAGTCAAAGCCATTAAGCATGCACAAGACAACAAGGTTGCAGAATTCCTGTATGAAGAAATTTTCACAAGATATGGGGTACCAAGATAAATAGTAACTGATCAAGGCACTCAGTTTACATCAACCCTTATTACAACATTGGTTAATGAATATAATATTAGGCACAGGAAATCCACTCCTTATCACCCTCAAGAAAATGGACAAGTCGAGGTGACAAATAGAGAGATTGAGGCCATCCACACCAAAATAGTGCATATTCATAGAAAAGATTGGGAAAATAGATTATCAGATGCAGTTTGAGCTTACAGGACCACCTGGAAGACAACTACAGGTTTCACCCCATTTGAGTTGCTCTATGGGAAAGCAACCATGATTCCTATAGAATTTGAGCACAAGACTCTCAAAACTGCTCTAGAGTTAGGGATGGATATTTCCAAGGCACAAAAGGAACGGATCATGTAGTTCAATGAATTGGATGAGTTGAGGAGATCAACATTGCATCACACTAAACTTCTGCAAATTCAAAGAGTCAAATGGCATGACAGATTTATCAAAGAGAATAAATTTCAGCCAGGTGATTGGGCATTACTTTATGATTCACAATACTAGGATAATGCAGGTAAATTGTAGACTAGGTGGCTAGGGCCATATGAAGTGGCAGAAGTCTTTCCCAATGGATTTGTGTAGCTCATGACCATTGACCTATTGAAATTTAAACTATTGGTGAATGGGAATCATCTCAGATTATATCACAAGCTAGCTTCAAAAGAAGAGTTCCTGCAGCAGTTTATCCAACACATAGTGCCTGAGCACGGTTCTTGTAGCAACAAAATTCCTGCAGCCCAAGGTAGCAAACCTAGTGTCCCTCTTTTCGACTAAATGAGGTATGTACTTTTCATAATAAAGATTTTTACTTTTGTAGAAATCCATTTCTTTACCCATCCACTCATCTGTACCACCTTTCTCTCTCTTCCATCATTTCATTTCACCTCACCCCATTCCATCTTCATTGATTGCTCAATTATTGCTCAACAACACAAGCGGTACTTTCTCCTTGATCGATGCAATGAATTCTCCACAATCATGTTTGTATACATTCAGGTACGTGCACATTAATTGCATTCTTAATTATCCTTTAGAGCGTTTAGTTTAATCATTGTATGATAAGATGGGCGTTCACATAATTTTCTTTAAACCTCCCGTCAAATCAATCTTGTCATTCCGCATGTGTGGACACATGTCCATATTTAGGTTGGGGGGAGGGGTAAGCAAGATACAAAAAATTTGCCACATGCCGCTATATGATTGTCTGCATCAGCAAATCTTGCTTAGTTGATTCAAAATTTAAAATGAATGATGACTCACATGTGTGATGTGACACTAAATTGCTGCCACCATTTACTCTCATTATGATTCTTTTTATTACCATTTATGTTATTCTTAACTCTGCCATAATCCTGAAATACAAGTGGTAAGTTGCTAAAACAAGGTAAAAGGAAATTTAGTCGACGAATTTACCCAACAAGCAAGCAGAGATTTTTTTTTTTTGAAAAATACAGAGGTAACTTTGTAGGATGACGAGCTGAGCAAAAACAATGGGAGGAAAACTCATTCAGAATGAGCCCTCAGCTCATGATGCCTTGTTAAAGGAAACAGTATGTTTAGCCCAATTTTAGAATTGTGGGCGGCTAGATTATTTTTTGAAGTTGGATGGTTTCAACGAGAGTATTGCATTGGAGTTCGCTCAGACATTTTCAGACAGAAAGGCCACGGGGAAAGGACTGGAGGTCATAGCGACTGAAGAACGAATTGCTGAAGTTTTAGGGTTTTCGGTAGACGGTGAACCTTACCCTATTTCTAAGGATTCCAGGACAGCCAGGGCCATATTTACAATGCATGGTGACCCTCCACTCATAATTGACAAGCAAGGTGCCAAGAGGCTCTCTCTACTCGAGCCATGGAAGCAGGTTGTTGTGCATATTATCAAATACATCACTTGTGAAGGTCGATTGTCAAACTTGCATTCAGTATATTTCAAATTACTAAGTCATATGTGGCAGAGGAGGAAGATGAACGTGCCCAATGTATTGTACAACCATCTCTCTATTATGGCAGCAGAAACACATAAAGGTAGAGAAAACTCTGTATCTCACCACTATTTAATTAAATTGTTGGTTATGAGATCTTTGCATGATACAAACCCTGGAATGGCCTGGGATGATTTTTTTTAATACTGAACAACATAGACCTGAACCCTCTCAGCCTAGGGTTTCATTCATTCACGTAGGTCTAGCAGAAAATTGAGCACGACCAAAGGCACTCCTAGTGCTTTGACCTTTGGTGCTAGTGTGGATTCCCCCATTGTGGAGAAGACTATAAATGTTAGTTCCTCTGATAGTGAGAGTGAAAAAAAAAATTCATCATCAAGTTCTGATGATGATGATGTCCCATTAAAAACTGTGATAAAAACAAGAGCACAAAAGAGAGAGGCGAAGGGAAGGAAAATAAAAACACAACCCATTCAAAAAGAAGCACCAAGCCATAAGAGAAAGAAGGCTAGCACTGTTCATCCTACAACCAAAAGAAAATGAAAAATCCCTCTCAAGAAATCGAAGCTAGTCAATCTTGAGCTCGGCAAGACATCGAGTGAAAATACAGATGCCCCAATGGAGTAGAAGAATGAACAAGGAAGAGGATGTGTTTGAGGAGGCAGCAAAAATGACCCTAGCGGATCTTGCTACCATCGTGGAGGAAGCTAAAACTCAAGAACATGAAGAAAGTCAAGACTTCCTACAACAATAGGGTGGTCCACTTCAAATGAAACTCTTTATTATGCCATACTATTTTATTTCCAGAATTCATTTGTGAAGTCAGATTTGTACTTCCAGGTTTGAAAATCACATTTTAAAGCAACATCTCATCAAATTTCATTTTTAGACTTGTGCATTTTCAAATTTTCATTTCCAGATTTTGTTGTGCAAGTTCAATATCCTGATTTTAGGAGTCTAACAGTTGGAAATCATAGTAAAATCAGAATTTAATAATTTTTGAAATTAGCATTTTAAAGTGTTTTTTGGGGTCATTAACTTCAGACTATCTTCTCTTTTGCAGGGGTGGTTGCATGCTGAAAATTTTGGTATAAAATATCAGAATTACTAGATTTTGTTACCTGTCTATGATTAAAAATTATTGGAATGTGAGTTTGATATTTTTTGAAGATCTAAATATTCAAGCTTGGTAAAGAAAAATCATGTTAGATAATATTAGTCCAGAACAAAATGAAGAGACAGTTGTTAGATTGTGGGCTAGATTGAAAAGAAAGGGTGATGGGAAATGTTATTGTCCTTGCAATAATTGCAAGGGCTTAAAGACGATAAGACTTTTAATCACAACAATTGAGAAACATTGTAGGAAGCATGGTCATGTTGAAGGGGGCATGATTATCGTCCATTGGTAAATTGTTCATTATATGTGTTTATATTGATTGAATTTGTAAATGTTTATATCGTTTTAACATTATATATATATATAATCACTTGATCATGATCATGGTTTATTTGTGTCTATCATTATTATAAAGGTGGGGCACCCTAGGGCACATGATATGGATTATCACAACCCGAAGAATGTGGTTTTTCAAGTGGAAGAGCATGGAGCTGTGAATATCAAAGATGAAGTTAATGATCCTATGGAAGAAGATGATCATGCACTAGAAAACATAGTTGAAGATGATGGTACAAATACATTGATCCATGACACATTTAGTGGCACAGTTGATCATGATGATCGAGATGACTTTAATGATGTTCATGATTTACCTATACTTGAGAAGGCATATGAGCCCCTTTATGAAGGCTCCCAAACAAATCTTCTCTCTGTTGTATTGTTGTTGGTGAACTTGAAGGTTATGAATGGTTTATCCAACATAGCAATCTCATGGATGTTAAGGTATGTCATATATGTCATCTTTTTTCATCCTTTTTAATTGTTGTTAGTTCATCACTAGTAAATAAAGGATGAAATATGTACCATTAATATTCTTTATATTAACAAATTATTTTTTTGTTGTAGATTGATTGGTGAATTTTTGTTACCACCATCAAATATTTTACCTCGCTCATACTGAGATTTATCTGGCATTATGAAAGATATTGGAATGGAGTATCAAGCAATATATGCATGTCCCAATGATCATATTATATATCATAAACAACATTAATTTTCAATAGAATACTCAGAATGTCATATCAGAAGATATGGAATAGACCAACTAACAAAAAACGTGCCTCACAAGGTTCTTCGTTATATTCCCATTATTCCACATATGCAATGATTATTTAGGTGTGAAAGCTTAGCGAAATTTATGGATTACCATTCATGGAATAGAAGTGGAGATGGAATTCTTCGAATGTCTGTGGATGGTTTTGCATTTAGGGACATGGAGGAAAAATGACCACACTTTAAAGAAGAACCTTGTAATCTCAGACTTTCATTGGCAACGAATGGTGTCAATCCATTTGGAGAGATGAGATCTATTTACTTAGTGTGGTATGTTTTTGTTATCAACAATAAAATTCCTCCATGGATGTCAATAAAGAGGGAGCACATAATGTTGGCAATGATTGTTGCAGGTATTTGTTTACATCAATTTTCTTTAACGTAGTAACATCTCATTTGTCTTATTTGTTGCATAATGACTTATATTTTTTTATTTAATAGTCATGTACATTAATTTATATATATTGCAGTAAAATGGTTATAATAATTATGTAATGTTTATGTTCATTCAACTAGGTAAGTACCAAGTTAAAGATATGAATGTATATATCGAGCCTCTTATTGATGAGTTACTAAAGTTATGGAATGGTGTCACTATGTATGACGTATCTAGACCAATAAGACAAAGACAATTTCAATTCCATGCAATGCTTGTATGGACAATTCATGATGCCCCAGGGCTAACACATTTTTGTGGTATGTTATAACGTTCAACTTCACTTTAACGATATTTAATTTTATGTAGATATCATGCATGTTTTTTAAATAATCTATCCATTATATATAATTATAAAAATTGGCATAATCAATCCAATTATATATGATCTTGCAGGTCTTCAAACAAAGGGAAAATTTGCATGTCCAATTTGTGGTCCAAAGATGAAATCTCGTCGTTCAACAAGTTTAGGAAAACAGGTGTTTGATGAGTATAGGCACTTCCTCCATAGAAATCATAAGTATTGAACTACTGAAAAACATTTTTTCAATGGGAAAGAAGAGACTACATCAAAACCACGAAGAATGACACCTTGCTTATGGAAGTTGGAATATAATAGAATTAATCGTCAAGGTTATACATCAAATCAAATTTTTTATCTATCATATATGATATGTTTGGAATTTATATTTTTATATTGTGTTGTGTTTACTCATGATGTAATTGACAATGATTGTCATTTTTAATTTGTTTAACTTATATGCTTCATGAAGGTCGTTAAGGCATTAATGGTCAGCTTCCACAAGGACTAAAAAGTTATCCCAGACAATTTAGTAGGTTGCCCTACTATGAGCAGCTACAAATTGTGCATTTGTTTGATACAATGCATATTGGAAAGAATATAATAGAAGCGTTATGGAAAATATTGGATGGAAGGCATAACAAAGAAAAAAATTGTCAAAATTTATAGTGACATTCAGGAAGCCAATCATGCAATGGAAAATGTCATTCAATTAAATAGCGATGGAGACCAAATTAATATAAGTGCCCTTCCTTGGTTATTAACAGAGCAACAAAGCAATGCTATAAAAAAAATCATACGAAAAATTTGATTTCCCACAGTATTTTCTGCGAACATAAACAATATCATAACAAAGAAAGGTGAATTTGGGTCAAGGATGAAAATGCATGATTGAAATACCTTCATTAAGGTAATTATTCTAGTATATTATATATATATATATATATATATATATATATATATATGTATACTGCATGTACTTTTCAATGTATTATGTTTACTACTTTTGGAAAAATAATGAAAATATCACTTTATAATTGTTGCAGTACGTTCTACCTCTATCTCTCCCAGACAACTTCGACAACAATGTCAAGAAAGTTATATATGATCTTGGAAAATACATGAGGTAAGTAGTGACATTTGTTCAATTCGTTGTATAGATCTTATAATTTTCATTTGTTTTACTTGTTATGTAATATATTGTATATTTTTGTTAAATCTCGTTAATATATTTGTGCCTTGAACCAATTGTAGATGGTTGTCATCTAAAGGAATACATAAAGAAAATATAAATTATTGGAAAATAAAAATTCCTGGTCTAATGTGTGAAATGAAAAAGTGTCTACCTTCGACATTTTTCAATGCACAAGAACACTACCTCATACACCAAGTTGAGGAGATTGAATTGTGTTGACCTGTACACACAAGGTCAATGTGGATGGTTGAGAGGCACTTAAATTTTTTGAAGGCTTTGATTAGACAAAGAGCACATCTTGAGGGTTCTATAGTGGAGGGGTATATGGTATACCAGACCTTGGTGTACATTACTGAATATCTTCCTAAGTTTGTAGCAAAGATCCATGTAGATCGCATTTGGGATCCTAAATCCATTAACAAATTCAAAGGGGAGTACCTGATGGGGAAAGGTAGATTGAGGAAAGTGAGAGGTAATTATAATATGGTCATAGAGATTAATTAGAATACATTTTACATTTGGTTTTTATGTATATTGTACTTATTTAATTATTAATCTTCAATATACATCAATTATAAATTAAGGTCGTATACTGTGTTAATTAACTAATTATACGTCGTTTGTGAATTTCAAATTTTTTTGATACAGTTGGTTGAGAGTGGGATGCACTACATTTGTAGGTCGCAAACAATCTTGATTGGATGATGGTATGGATTGAACGATGTCAACAATCTGGTCGTGCATTAACATGGGAAGGTGTGGCTTCATTGGTTAAAGAAGCTCATTGTAATGGAGATTCCAATGTTACACCAAGGGAAATTGATTTAGCATATGGTTTAAGAGATAAACATGTACGTCTAAATATATTAATCACCCATATTATTTAATTATTTTCAATTATATTGATGTATATATATGTTGAGATTTTTTTCTTTGCATACATTTGGCCAAGAATAAATATGTTTATCAACTGACGATATTGCAATAATTTTTACATGTTTGACATATTGTAGGTGAAACACCACAAGGCTATGTGGTGCAATGGTCATAAATTTCAAATCAAAAAGTTGGATGACAAGAAGAAAACTTGTGATTCTGGGATAACTGCAGTCTTTCAGGTGACTAATGTTTCATCTAGAAGCGACATACATCCAGAAGTCTCAGAAAATCGATACTATGGGATTTTGGATGATATACTTGAGTGTGACTTTAAGTACTTCAAATTAGTTATGTTCGTCGTCCTATGGTACATGCTACGATTGAATGAAAATGATCCTGAGAGAACTATTATTGAACATGATATAGGATTTACCATGGTTAATACAAGGTCGATCGAGCGAGCTGGAGATGAGCCCTATGTTCTTCCAAGCCAATGTGAGCAGATATTTTACTCAAAGGTTCCAAGTAAACCAGGTTGGTCATTTGTTGTTAGACATGATCCAAGAGGAAGGCCGGTAAAGTATAATGTGGTGGAAGAAGAAGATACCGAAGAACTAGAAGATGATGTAGATGATGATCAAGATCAACAGTTAGTTGATGATGTGCCTGGTGAAGATGTTGAAGAGGAGGAACTAGATCATGATGATGTAGGAGTTAATGTTCATGAAGATGATATCTTTGTGGATGATGACATTATCAAAACTGATAACAATGACGATGATGATGATATGACCAATCCTTACAATGTTGAATCTGGATCGAATGATACAGAAAAAGAGTTGGATGAAGAAGAAGATCAATGACATTGAAATGTATGAGCTATGGGATTGTATTATCTATTTGATATTAGTTTCTTGATAGAATTATATTTGAATTATGTGGTTACATAATTAATTCATGATGTTTTTAATTTTTATACCATTACATAATTAATTCATAATGTACTTTTTAATGTTTAATTTTAATTCATGATGTTACAACTATTTTAGCTCTCCTATAAATTTCCATATGATCATAATGAATAGTGTTTTGGGAAATTTCATGGAAGATGACACATTGATCGTAGTAGTGAAATAATTGCAAAGTCATTTAGATTTTTTATACCAATCACACTTCACAATGTCATTTTTAGGATCATCTCCAATTTGATTACTAGGACATAAGGTAGGATTTGATTGGTGTATATTGGATGAGCATTGTGGCTTTGTGTAATGTGAGCAAATTTTGGATGGGATAGTGGTGCAGGAGCACCTACACCTCATCTTCTATGCTTAATCATGTGATGATAATTAGGGAGGTCAATAGGTTGGTTTAGGAATTTCAAGAATTTTTTATTGTGAATAAGGTCACTCAAGACCATTAGTCATGTTCTAGGTGAAGTTTTGAGTTATGAGTTTGAGTCTTGCACTAAAGAGTTGTGTAGCCTTTTTAAGGCAAATTGGAGAATTTACATGTAAAAGGGTGCAAGGTTAGTGTAATGTCAATAATAAGGATATTATCATGCCACAAGCATGGTCTTAGAGGTTTCCTAGGAGTTTAAATACATTTGAAAGGTCAAAAAATTAAAACATTTCAATAGTGATGTTAACAACCTTGAAATTAGTGTGTTTTATGTTTCATGTGATCATAAAAGATTAAAAAGTCAGTTGTAGAGGTGTAAAAGCCTTTAAAAGGCATAAAGTGATCATTGTAAAGGTTTTTGATGGTAAAATTTATGATTAAATATATCTCCTAGAATCCTTTTTGTCCCAATTTGAAAATAATTCTATATTATAAAATACATTTTTTAAAATTTTAAGATGAAAATAGCAAGGAAAAATCAAACAAATATCTTTATAAAAGAAGTATATTGACATGAAATTAAATATGATTTTTATTCCAATGTAAAAACTACAAAGAATGTGATAGCACTTCAAAGTGAGCCTTGACAAAATTATTTGCCTTAGTGAAATAATTTTGTTTGTATCCAGTTAATCTCACTCTCTGTCAAGTTTTCATGGCTTGGGGTTTTAGGGTTTTTCCATTTGCAATCCTGTTGTGCTAAGCCTTACGTCGGTTATGTTTCGTCATTAATTTTTGGGCCTTAGTGAAAATGGGTTGAGGGTTGTTATATTGTTAAAGGGGGGTCATGTTATATCCTTAGGTTTTATTTTCATGTTGGGTCAGCCTTTTATCTTTTCCCTAAGTTTTTCCTAGCTCTAATGTCCTTGTGGTCATGTCTTTATGAAAAATTATGGGTATCATTGTCATCCTAGGTGGGTCCCCTTTGTTTTTCCAACGATGTGTTACGTGTCAAGTTTTCACATGTCCCTACGATGTCATGAAGCCCTTTTCTAAAATATTGTATTGATCACGGTATCATGAGAAGGCGCAATTTGTCACATTCAGAGAGGCTGAAAGAACATTATGAATGTTTTGATATATTAAGCCGACCTTAATATATTAATTAGCGAGCTACTAAAGCGGATCTAAAATGTACATGCTTAAAATTGGTGGAGATGTTTTAATCTCAACAGAAAAGGTGCTCGACTTTTAAGATCAAAGTTGTCAACCATCTGAACGAGCAAGTTCGTTGAACATCAAGATCTAAGGTTGCCCGCTATCACGTGATCAAGAGTTTCAAGATGGTTAAGGGTCATGATATCAAGGGAATGTTGACGCATGGATTTCTTTGACAACGCAGGAGATGGTGGGGCCAGAAACATGAGTTGTAAAGGTTCCTGAGCTAGAATGTTTTGATTGGAGGAATTGTGGAATATAGCTAATATATACTTAACTATATTGTAGAATATTAAAACCTAGCTAAATGGCACCATAATTTTGAATTTAATTAACATACTCTAAAACTTAACGAAACTAGGTTGTAGCTCATCAGATTGGAGAAGTGAAAGGTCAATACTAGCGTCGAGGAAGAGTTTGGAGGAGTGAAAATAAGGTCAATACTAGCATCGAGGAAGAGTATGGAGGAGTGAAAACAAGGTCAATACCAACGCCAAGGATGAGGTTGAGGGAAATTGACAACCAAGGGACAATGAGTATTGTAATTTTGGCACCCCCATTCTCTGTAACCTGCAATTTTCATGCCTAGTTTCCAAAGATCTTCTTGTACATTGGCACCCCCATTCTCATAAAATGGTATAAGATAAGACGGAAAAAATAAAATAGCTTAGTCTTTCACATTTTTATCGACCAACCTCAGGTCTTGGCAAAACTCCCATAATCTACCCACATCTCGGTTGTTGATGGGAACATTTTATTCTTTGTTGTACGACCTACCTCAAATATTATGTCCACAAAGTTGCTAAAAACATAAAACAATAAGAAAAAATTTGAAGGTACAACTAAAAAGGGGTTATTTCCTTTTGGCCTCCTCCACCTCTTATATTTCAACATAGCATGGAATTATGCTTACTTAACATAAACTCAAACAAATGGAAGTTTATAGGGGAAAAGGAGTCCAAGTATATGCTAGGCTAAGCTAGATCTAATGAATGGAAATAGAGGCATACGATTCTTCTTTAATACCTCCACCACAAACATATGCAAGGAAAGGTCTCCTCCCTTCTTGGTAGTGATAACCTCCTCCACACACAACCCTTAAAAATTATGAATAGAGGAATATAATCTTTGAAGAACTCAAATTCTTCATAATATAAGAATTTGATCATACTTTTCCAATGATGGCATTATGAGAAAACCTTAGGTTAAATGAATAATTCCTAGCTAAGTTCTTTAAATCATGTCCAACTGTATAACAGAAGACCGCTGCTATGTGTACTTGGATACATTGGAGAAAGGCTCCTTGGGCTCTTTCATCAATCAAGGTATTGTTAAATTTTAACATCTAAAAGTGAGAATGAAGAATCTTTCCTAGGATGGTGGCCAATTATGCTTCTCAACACCTAGATTACAAAATATTTGTCAATATCATTGCCATCACAATTAAACCTATTGCTTGAGATATAGTCATACAGGTAAAGAAATTGTCTTTCTTGATAGTAGATACATCCTAGACAATTCAATCATTGCATCAGAGATTGTTGAATGGGCCCAACAAACTACTCATGATGCCCTTACTATTAAGTTAAAACTTTGACAAGGCATATAATTGCATCAAATGTCCTTTCATTTATAAAAAGCTCAAATGGATTTATTTTTAACCCTAAATTATTATCACACATTCATCTCTTTGTTAATGAGTGATTGCACAATAGTGTGTCCCACTTGTGGGATGAGGCAAAAAAATAATCCCAAAATTTCAAAATTACAAAATACCAGTTGAATGAAGAACCTTCATTTCAAGGCGATGTCGTCATGACCTTTGAATGAAGAACCTTCATTCAAAAGTGATACCATGTCAAGACTTTCAAATGAAGTTATTTTTTATTTTAAATATTTCATGTCTAAAATGCTTTATAAAAGGAACCTTTGCATGAAGGACCTTCAAATGAAGACCTTAATTCAAAGGTCCTTCATTAGAAGATCCTTCATATGAAAGTTCCTTTAATGTCATCCCATTATAGCTCTTAGAGTTGTTAGATATATTTTTGTTTCAAAGTAGAGATTGGACCATCAAATAATGTCACCATGACTCTACCAAGATATCCATCAAATTGATAAACCCTGACTTAACAACCACAAATTCACAAGAAAATTGCCCTTGTTAGCCCTAGGACATCAATTCAATGCCAAGTTTCTTGCTTTAACAGACCCCTAAATTCAATTAACCTCTATCATACCATGTTGCACACCAATCCACCAAGTTACAGTTCCAAGACAGTGGGTGGATTGGTGGATGTCATTTCTATTTAGCCCTCAAACCCTTACACAGGCAAAACAGGGCAGTCCTTGTATTTGATTGTTTTCTCCCACAAAATAGTGATTTAGCACTTCAAAAAAAATGCAAATGAAATGGAACACATATATTTATCTACACCAATGATCTTAGATCATTTCAAGCTTGTACAGATCCATACAACACAAAAGAACTTCAGAAAAATAGTAAAAACACAAAAAAATGCTTCAAGAACGTGATATTTGATATGAAATTTTGGTATCAACTCCTCCAACAATTGCAACAATTTCAATGGGATGGGAATACAATATGATAGAAGTGGGATAATAAATGCATCGTTTGAAGCATCAAACCAATATGCAAAGATGAAAGAATGTGCTAACCCCTTAAACTAATTTTTTTTTAAACTTTAAGTTTGTTGGGTAACCAATTCTTTTAAGTTATCAAATACTACCATCATACATAATCATAATGTTGTTGTTTCAAATGACTATGAGCACTAAATTTCACTATTTGAAGATGTTGAAACCTTGTTGTAGAGAACTAGAACATTGATGCAACCACTCATCCTACCTTAAAACATACCAAAAGTCTCTTAGCAATTAGACATAGGAAGATTTAAGATGACAAACAATTTTTATTGCCAAAGCATAAACTTATGATGACTTAACCATGCCTAGTACACACTCTCTCCCTGTTAACCACTTATACATATGGAAATTAAATGTAAATTTTTTGCTATTTTTAGTCATGTAGGTGTCCAATAAACCACTTGGTGGTGTTTCCCTTCAAGTTTATTTACTTTAATGAAGAGAAAAAGTCCTTTGATTACAATTAGAGAATACATTTGAGGCCTTGTTTGTGTAATTGGTGGACCATAGTCACATTTAACACTTGTTACAAAGTTTGGGAGTTAAAACATTAAGTAGATTTGATTTGTGATGGACACATTTGGACGGTAGTAATAATAACTTGCAATCTATCAAGACTTGATTTCCTTATAACCTGCCAAATTCTAGCGATGCAATGATAGATTAATCATAATATCACCTTGGGATCACATCACCATGAAAGAACCTCATCCAACATCCTTATGAGTCCAGGTACTACCAAATAGGTATTTGTCAGATCTATCTTCCTCGAGCGAGGGAAATTCAGGAAGAGAAGAGGAAAGCGAGACATGTAGTAGGTCTAAAAGAGGGAGATCAACTAGAGGTCAAAAGATTTGAAAAAAATTCCTTAAATGCATGGAATTTTTTCTTGCTAAAGGGGGGTCATGTTATTATGATGATGAGAGCATAGGCGATATCGAGGTGCCCTTAAGGTACAAACATATATGGAAACAATGGGTACCCAAGGAACTTCCTCTAATAAACACTGATTTTTGTGTCAACGAGAGGATATATCGCATAGCACCATCGTCATTACATGGTTTGGGCCTATGTTGCATGGATGGCATAAAGGTTTTTTATGAAAAAGTTACTAAATTGATGGAGTATGTCGGACCCTATTACAGTTACAAAGATTAGATGCAGCTGGTTCGATAAACACAAAGTATGTGTAGGTATGCACTGTCAGCAAATTATATACAGCTAAAATATAAGGATCAAAATAAAGGAATGGCTATGTACATTGACAGAAGGCCAAAAGAATCAGGGAATATTGCAGGGTTTATAAATAGTACATGAACTAGGTCAACAAATAAGCAACCCAATTGCATATTCGAGGTGCGTGAGGGAAATCGTGTATTCGTATGTGCGATAAAATCAATAACTTCGAGGGAAGAGTTGCTAATCGATTACAATTTGAATCACTTAGATACAAACACAGTTACTATGGGGGTAGTACGTACTATATACCATTTTACCCAACCTCCAATTACTGACTCAAATATACCATTTTATTATTATGTTTTTTTTGTAAGTTTATTGGTTTCATTTCGATAATATTTTTTTATATTTAATTTTTGTCACAGTGAGACATTGATCATACAGGGAAGGCTCCAACCCAAAGTACAAATCACAATGTGTATTTAGGCGCTTCTACCCGATAGGTTTACCTCATTGTAATTGTACAAATTAGATACAAGCAAAATGTTCTATTATTATATTTTTTTCATAAGTTTATTGGGTTAATTTTGATAATGTTTTTAATATTCTTGTCATAGTCAGTTGATCGGGGAAAGGCACCAGCACTAGTAGAGGAGAGCATCCATAGGGAGGTGCATTCACTATTATGTGATGATGACATCGCATATTCCATAAACCCTATGGATATGATGAGGAAGACCCAAAAAAATATGCAATGAAGAAATCCTTTGGTTAATATTCATAGTGCCTCAAACAGATGAGATAAGAGAAAGGGTTAAAATATTGACTGAGAGAGCACAAAACTTGCAAGTAAGCTATCATGAGATCTTTAATTATAACATAAGTTCATTCATGGTTTTATATTTTGTACTCTTTTATGTCATGAACTAAAATATGTGTTGTTTTTATAGGATTATTTGCATCCTCATGATGTTGTTGGCCATGATCAGGGTACTACAAGTGTTGCCTAGGGAGTAGGGGTTGGTACAAGTATCGATCTTGATCTTCCTACGCATACATCACATCATCTAACCCCATCATTTGTGCCTATATTATCGACTGATATGTCGGCAACACATACCATGCAGTCATCGGGTAGTGTACCCTCTGGCAATGAACACATGCTAGAACATGCACTGAGACATGTACCTGGGGATGCAAAGACCACTAGTACTAGTGATGTTTTAGCAACATTTCCTGGATCTTCCTATATTACTAGTACGGGAACATTTCGAGTCACATTTGTGGTAATCGAGGATTTCGTTCCCATAAACGAAAGACACCACCGAGCCAAGGAAGGTATGTGATACTATCAAAAATGTAATTATATACTAATTAATCTTTATTTTTACATAATCTAACGTATTTCTAACTTTTCATAGGCTGCCTGACACATCGAAGGCAACAAAGGCAAGACTAGAAAATATGAGAAACACAAACTTGGCTCTGATGGTTATATGAAATTAGCCGCATGAATTGTAAGTATCAATAAATGAAATATTACATCCAAATAATAAATTGCAAACAATTTTGGTTTTATCACACCATAGAAGCAAAATTCATGATCTTATGCAAAAATGCAGGGCTTTGAATTAAAAATAGTGCCCACAGAAGAGGACCTAAAGATTGCCTTCTAGCAAGGCTATGGAGCCCTGGCTGAATGCCTAAGAGTCTTGAATAGGCAAACACAATATTCCACTGCATCCAACACACAAGTAAATAAACTCAATAAAGTTTATTTAAAATTGAATACTTGTGCAATCTATTTAATAGTAATTTCCACCATAAATTAATTATGTGCCTATTTGTTTTAAACAGACAAGCAATGATAATACTGCACATGACATTGGAATGCAACTTGGTGAGGGTGGAGCACAACCTGCAAATGAAGGTCATGGTGTGCATCCTGATATTGGATGTATTCATGTGCTATACAAAACACAGTATGGATTAATACAATTAAACATCTTTAATTGTATTTGGTGTATTAATTAATGTAACCTTTCATGTTTCAACTTTAAAGCATGTAGAGCATGATCAACATGTTGAGCATGATCAGGTTAGACAAGATCAGGAACATGATGTGGCCCCATCAAGTAAAGAGGGCCACTCTAATGTTCTTTTAAACATATTTAATTGTAATTGGTGTATTAATTAATGTAACCTTTCATGTTTCAACTCTAGATCAGGATTTAGAGGGTGTTCAACATGTTGAGCATGAGGCTATAAGACAAGATTAGGAACATGATGTGGCCCCATCAGGTAAATAGCACCACTCTAATGTTCTTTTAATTAATGAAATACTTGTAACAGTAATAATAAAACAAATCAATTAAACATTTTTTTGCTATTGCAACAGACCCCCCCTTGCAGTGGCATTCATGTCGTGAGTACACGACAAGGCATACATTAAGATCATGGGAAGAGCTTAGAACAATTGAAGGGGGGATAGATGATTTAGAAAACAATACTCCACTTTAGTTTTTTTTAGCTACAAAAAAGAAACAAAAAAAAAGTGATTGTAATCATATTATGACAACCATATTTTTGATAATATGTAAAAACTAAAAGAATGAATGTTATATGTTAATGAATGAATTTGAATATGTTTTTGAAAAGAAAAGCAGCATTCACAGGGTGTCGTACCCTTTACACAACAAGCCTCAGGGGCCAAAGAGGACAAGCAAGGTTTTGAAAGGACCAGGAACCTTTTACAGAGCTAAGACAGTGCCAACGAACACACCGCAGACACACATCAGAACCTAACAGCACCTGGTCAACAGATGACCAGGAGTGATAGCATACTTAGAACCAAAAGTAGTCCTAAGTCCAAGACCAACTAAATAACTCATTCCATTCACCAAATCCAGGATCAATAGAACCCTTAGGACAAAGAATAGTCCTATGTCAAAACCAGTAAAGGCCATGAGCCAAGAAATAACCATAAAACAATAGTTCCAAAAAGCCTGCCAGAGATAACCAAACCACTAGCCACCTACAACAGCTGAACCACAGCTGACCTACCGCACAACTTAGTCAAAACAACACTGATTGTTGTTGAGGTATGTTCTTCAAGAAGCACCAACCAGCCGGACACCAACCTCGAATCCACCTCAAAAGGAAAGGGCTCCCCTCTATTGGAGAGGAAGAAATGGGTACCAAAACCACCAAAGGATCCACCCTCCAGAGCAAGGCATGTTAATGAATGAATTTTATATGTTAATGAATGAATTTTATATGTTATTAATGGATGAATGAATGAATGTTATATGTTATTAATGCAGGATGAATGAAAGAATGTTATATGTTATTAATGGATGAATGAATGATTAATGTTATATGATCTGGTATGGGGAATTGAGAGTGATGTGAGGGGGGGGGAGGGGCCAAATGCGCTTCCACCTTCATGTGGTTGGCCTTGTTAAGTATAGAATATTAAACTATTCTCGAAACAAAGAGAAGCTTAATAAAGTAATGCAATTTTCAATATAAGAAATGCATCGTTTGAAGCATCAAACCGATATGCAAAGATGAAAGAAAGTGCTAAATTTTCACTATGAAAATTGTGTTGTGTGTGGATTTGGTTTCAAAGCTCTATTTCTTTTGTTTTTAGTGGTGACATAACTCTAAAATTTGACTTTTGTGCATAATAGGTTACTGGAAAATTTGACAGCTCTGAAGGGTTTTGAGGCTCGATTGAGATAGATGCATAGATATTTGGATCTTGTTGTTGATGGGAGGCTTCCACTTAACCATGAAATTTTGTACCATCTGCAAGTATGCAAAAATTTCTATACTTACATTCATTCAACTTACTGTAATATAATATCTGACAAAAATCTCCTTTTCATTATACTTAGATGGATTTTCATGCCCTGTTCCAAAGCGCATGTTTTAGAATAGACAAGAAGGATGCTGGAAAGGGTTAAGGAATTTGGCTTTACACCTTCCAATTGCATAGTTTACTTCATTCATCCAGCATATTGCCAATGCGTTTCACAATTGGTGGAATCATATCCTATAATTACAAAACTAGTAAAATTAAAATATGTAAGTTTCAAATATGGCTTTACATATCTTTCTATGAATTTTTGAAAGAAAATATCAAAATGGAGAAGTATTAACAAAATAATCTGCATAATTTCTAAGAGATCAAGGAATTTTTTTGCAGAGTTATCTTGAATATATTTAAGAAAAAGGTAACTTATAGAGATTGAAACAAAATATCGGCAATCTAAAATCACCAGTCAACACATCTTAGTAGTATCTCAATTCAAGAGAACTAGGTCCACTATCCATTAGCCAATGAAACAAATAAAATCAATTCATAAGATTATTTTATTCTAATAGGGTTGACTAGTTGCTTGTTTCTTTTTAATTGTCAGGAAGTCATCAATATACACTTGGTTTTCCCGCCTTCTCTTGCCTCATGGCCAGAGAGTTTCTACAGAAGGCATCAAAGTAACCTTCAAGATTGGCAATGGCAATGAGTATAAGGTCAGTATAACTTAATGTTAATTGGGTATGATTTTATTTGTTCAAGACCAATTTAGATTCATTTTCTTCTCACACTACTTTTATTTACATTTATGTTTTGCTAATATCCATTTTTCTTTACATTCATATTCTTCTATACATATTGTGTTTACAATAATGTTTTCCTTAATTTAATCTAGGGGAGAGGACCCATTACCTGAGCATGTTTCAATAGTTGTGATAGTAGTGGTTTATATAGTGCCCAACCCTATTATTTGATTCTTTTTACTGATCAAATTAATACTTTCCAGTTACTGTGATTGATTATAAGGATTTGATCTTTACTTGATTGTGATAAACTTACATTTTCAGGCTTGTCTTATAGGTGCTTGTTTAGATGGGTGAGGATTGTTTCTTGTGCTAAAAATATTTTTATTTGTTAATACTAAAATTATATAGCTGAATCAAGGGGTAAAGGTTGTCCTCTTCAAATGGAATAAGAAGGAGAGTCAGAGGTGGAAGATCGGTCCCATTTGTAAGTTTCGTGTATAGCTACATTGTATGGAATTATTTTTCTTGGGTATTACTTAAATTTAAAATTTTGATTATTTGGTAAAAGTCATGTTTCCATAGAGGGTTTGGAGGCTTTATCTACAATTCAGATTGCTTGTGCCACTGTGTTTTTCTATTCAATATGATATGTATCTCAAGGAGGATATGGATCTGGTTCTTCATACCATCAACTTAATGAAGAGGAGCCTCAATGTCATGTTGTTAGGATTTACTGTGAAGCTAATCCAAAGTTTTTCATTGTTGCTTGAGGCCATATTGCACTGCTTTCTCTAGGAGCCCACATGATCCCCATCAGGTATCTTCTTTTTGTAGTCTCTAAATTTCTTAGAAGAAATCAACAACTAGTTTGTCTAAATGCGGCTCCTTGTTTACACATTAATATCTCTTTTGGCAGCAATGGATCAAAGTGGATTCATGGGGTATCAAAGAGAAGGCTCTCAAACATGGAGATCAAGAGTGGGAGCAGGTAAAACTGTTCATAATCATGCTCATATTATTTTATTGGTTGTCTAAGAGCTAAGTATCCAGGATAACATTTTGTATTTTTCTATTGAATTTCCAGAGTGAGAATAATTTTTGGTTTGCAATCCTATTTTTAGTACACTAGCTAAGTATCCAAGACGCATTGTAGGTAATTTTTCTCACTAAATTGCTCATTTTCCATAAAATTAGATTCTAGTGTGTAGTTTAATATTCACTAGTTTGGTTTTTTTCTTTTTTGGCAAAATTAGAATCCAGTTCGTAGGTTGTGCTTCTTGTGCAGATTTGTAAGATGAGTTTTTTGTATTCAGCTGCACAATACTTTCCTTTTTCAATAAAATCTTATGCAATAGACTTCAGATATTAGGATTAGGTTACTAGTTTCTCTTTGAGTAATAATTTAAAACCTTATTCATTGTCCTTTACAATGTATATGACTATCTTGCAAACTGTCCTCTTATATTCATGACTTTCTTTCAACTTATCAAAGGATGATTGTGTCTTGATTAAAACCTTTGTTTGATGGTTGTCCTTCATATGAATGTCTCAATCTTCTCTTTCACAACTTTATCTTACTGCACTATTCTGTCATACCTCTGATTTTTTGCAATAGTGTCTTCAACCTCTCTATAATTCCCATGATGAACCGTGTGTTACTGAGTCAACACTTCCTTGACCATGAGAATGGGAAACAAAGCAATTGAGATTCCATTTAGTAAATTTGTGTACATTTTCAACAACTTTAGCCTTCAAAACCTCATCACCATTACACTCTTGAAGGAACTCTCACAAAATTATACTATCTATCCAGCTTTGAGTCCTACATTGCCATTTTCTTCTATTAGTTGTCGAAAATGGCAGTTGGTCTAAGAATTCATCATATAGGTTCCTTTTCAAATAATAAATTTGGTCGGAGTGGTGCTTTGACGGTGCCATTTTGGTCAAACTAGGGTCTACTTGAATTATAGACTTTAGAACAAGCTAGGGCTTTTCAAGGACACAAAATTACAAACACATAATTTGCAATTTTCAAACAAATTTCAACTTCACTTACAACCCTAATACAATTTCTAACAATTTCCCAACAATTACACTACAAATTCTCCTAAATTAAGGCTAAAATTTCACCAAGAAATGCAGAATTTAACTTATGGCTTTTTGATTTGCATGATCTTGATCTTCAGTGAAATTGCTCGTTCGCACGGTTGACAACTTTGACCTTAAATGTCGAGCACCTTTTCTGTTGAGATTAAAACATCTTCGTTGATTTTAAGCATGTGCATTTTAGATCCACTTTAGTCACACTCCAGTTAATATATTAAGGTCGGCTTAATATATTAAAACATTAATAATGTTATTTCGGCCTCTCTGAATGTGATAGATGGTGCCTTCCCATGATATCCCGATCATTTAATACTCTATGGTGGGGTCATCACAGGATGGCGGGGAGTGGTTGAGATTTAACGCCTTATCATCAACGACCACGATAATTCACCTTTATGCAAAATATAAACTATTTATTAAAAACTCCAATGAAGTTTCTATACATGCGATGATATTTTCATCACAATTTCAACGCACCTAAACCGATGAACCACCAAAACCTCTGATGAAGTTGCTATACATGCAACGAACGTTTGGTGATTGTTTGTCAAAATTATGATGAAGCTTGTGTCGATTTTTCGACAAACACCAATTCCATTTTTCATGGTGATGACTGACGATGCTACGTCATACTTTCGACATATAAAAGTTGGTTGAAATTGTGATGAAAAAATAGCGACAAAATTCATATGAGTGTTTCGTCGGTATTTTGACAATAGTTTGTCAAAATATCGACGAACATTCATCAGAATTTGGAGTCAAATACAGTAGTGTCATCCAAAGGGGGCCCACTTGGTGAGTAATTTGTTCCTTTAGTTTAGTTAGATTAGTGTTAGTTTTTGTTCAGTACTTAGTTAAGATTCTGGCATTGACTGTTCCTGTAGCCACTAGAACTTTATTCTCTAATTGTTCCTGCAACCAAGGCGGGCAAAGTAATTTATGTTGGAAGCTTATATTTTCCTTCATGTTATGCATAATCAGTTTAGATTTGCTTAAGTCATGTTCAACATTTTCTTTGTTTTCTTTCATGCAATTTGCTTTCAGTCTTAAACTTTTCTTAGTTATAAAACTGAGATGACTACTCTAGAATTCCTAGTGCACATATTGTGCTGACCCATTTCAAGTTCACATCCATAGGTTGATAATTTAAATGTAACTTCATGATGGCTAAAATGGCTATTCAGGCTAGATGTCTAATCTTTGAATCATGGCAGTAAGAGCTTAGTTATTAAAATCATTATTGTGGGCCGACAATGTCCACTGAATATGTTAACAATCAGAATACTGAGAAAGCTCTTGCAGACATAATTGATGAAAAGGATGAGTGGGTGATTGAAAACGGATGCTCACATCATATGACTGGTGACAAAAGCAAGTTTATAAGCTTCAAGAAGTATGAAGGTGGTGTTGTAAGATTCAGAGATAACAATGTTGGTGTGATTTGTGGTAGAGACACTATTTCTCTTGGTGGTAAATATAATACTGATGATGTCCTTTATGTTGAAGGATTAAAGAATAATTTGTTGAGTGTTGGATAGATGGTAGACGAGGGATACAATCTTCAGTTCAAATATGGTAAGTGTGGGATATTGGGAAGCTCTGGAAATGTAATTGCTTCAGGTACAAAGACAAGAGGTAACATTTTTCACCTAAGTGCTGCTAGTGAAAGTTGTTTAATTGCTCAAGTTGATGTAAGTTGCTTATGGCATAGGAGGTTGTGATGAATTTTGATAACATTATCAAAGTAAGCTCCACACAAGTAGTCAGAGATTTACCTAAGTTAGTGAATCCTACTAACACTATATGCAAGTAATGTCATATGGGAAAGCAGACAATAATTTCTTTTCGGAGCAAACAACACCATTCTAATGGTGTACTGGAGCTAGTGCATATTGATCTATGTGGTCCATCCAGAATCAGAAGTCTACAAGGAGAAAGCTACTTTATGTTGCTTATTGATGATTACTCTAGGATGATATGGGTTGCTTTCTTGAGAGAAAAACATGAAGCACTAGAAAAGTTCAAATGTTTCAAGGATATGGAAGAAAATGAGACAGGTTTGAAGGACAAGTGCTTAAGATCAGATAGAGGTGGTGAATTCACTTCCCGAGAGTTCAATTCATTTTGTGAAGAGCATGGAATCAAAAGATAGTTATCTGCTCCCCGGACCCCTCAACAAAACGAAGTTGTTGAGATAAAGAATATAACAATTCCAAATGTTGCTAGAACTATGATATTGGAAGGTAATGTTCCTCATATCTACTGGAAAGAAGTTGTAAGCACTATTGTATACACTATCAATCGGGTAAATGTTAATGGTAATTCTGGTAAGACTCCCTTTGAATTGTGGTTTGGTTATAAGCCTACTGTTAAATATTTGAAAATCTTTAGAAGTAGATGTTATATCAAGAGAGATGAAGATATTGGCAAGTTTGATGCTAGAAGTGATGAAGGAATCTTTATGTGCTACTCTACTAAGAGCAAGGCCTACCGGTGCTACAATAGAAGATTAAAGAAAATGGTTGAAAGTGCAAATGTTAAAGTTGATGAGGATACTGACAGATCATCCAGGTATTCTGGATATGATTCAGATGACCAGCAAGATAGTATAGATAATGGAAAGAATGCACAAACATAGAATCAAGTTCAAATTGTTTCGATGAATCAAGATAATCATGAAGGAGAAGCTAGTGGAAGTGTAGAAGAGAGAACATATGAACCAGAAGTTAGAGAAAATCCCAAAGTCCCAAGGTATGTAAAGCTAAATCACTCTGAGTATCATATTATAGGAGACAAGAATAAAGGTGTGCAAAAGAATATTGCCTGATTTCCAAAACTGAGCCTAGCAATGTCAATGAAACATGTAAGGATGAATATTGGATGGAACCAATGAAAGAAGAACTGATGCAAATAGAGAAAAATGATACATGGATTCTTGTTCCCAGACCTCGAGATAAAAATGTGATTGGAACCAAATGGTTCTTTCAAAATAAGTTGAATGAACAAGGTGAAGTAGTCAGAAATAAAGCAAGACTGGTATGTAAAGGGTACTCACAAATGGAAGGTATTGATTTTGAAGAAACCTTTGCCCCTATTGCTAGAATTGAAGTTGTAAGGTTATTTCTTGCTTATGCTACTTTCAAGAATTACAAAGTCTATCAAATGGATGTGAAGTTGACATTTTTGAATGGTGAGTTAGAAGAAGAAGTTTATGTTGAGCAACCAGATGGATTTCAATTGATTGATGAAAAAGACATGGTTTACCGATTGAAGAAAGCACTATATGGACTCAAACAAGCCCCTAGAGCCTGGTATGCTAGACTAGATAAATACTTGTTGAAGCTTGGATTCAATAAAGGTACTGTTGACAACAATCTATATTTCAAGATGGATCAGGATAAAGAGTTGATTATTGAAGTCTTTGTTGATGACATTATTTTTGAAGGTGATGATGACTTATGCATGAAGTTTGTTGATGAAATGAAAAGTGACTTTGAGATGTCAATGATTGGAGAGCTGAAATTCTTTTTAGGATTAAAAATTACTCAGTTAGATGATGGAATCTTTATATCTCAATCCAAATATGTAAGAGAGTTACTGAAAAAGTTTGGCATGGAAGACTCAAAACCAGTTGGTACACCCATGGTAACCGGATGCAAGTTGACATAGAATGGTGATTCTCCTAAGACTAATCAAACAAGGTACAAGTCAATGATTGGTGGATTACTCTATTTGACTCAACCTAGACCAGATATTATGAATGTTGTGTGTATGGTTGCTAGATATCAAGCTGATCCAAAGGAATCACATGTGACTGCAATAAAGAGAATTTTTAGATATTTGAAAGGGATAGTTGATTTTGGTCTTTGGTATCCTAAGGATGATGATCTTACTTTGAATGCCTTTACAAATGTAGATTGGGTAGGAGATGTGGATGACAAGAAAAGTACAAGTGGTGGTACATTCTTCCTGGGGAAGAAGTTGGTATCTTGGCTAAGTAAAAAGCAGAATTTTATTTCCTTATCTACTACTAAGGCAGAATATATTGTTGTTGCAAACAATTATACTCAAGTATTATGGATGAAATAAATGTTGAGAGATATCAGAATTGAGTATGATGAGCCTATTGCTATATATTATGATAACTCAAGTGCCATAAACATTTCTAAGAATCTGGTGTTAATTCAAAGACAAAAAATATATCTATCAAGTATCACTTTTTGAGAGACAAAGTGAGTGATAAAGAAGTCAAATTGGAATATGTGACCACTAAGGAATGAATTGCAGATATCTTTACTAAACCATTGCCTAAGGATAATTTTGGGTATCTCAAAGGCAAGTTAGGGGTGATTTCCCCTCCTAATTTGAACTAAGATGCAAATATTTGCATCAATCTATGCACTCATAGTCATATCTTGTTTCAGATTGATGTTGTGCTGGTTGCTACTCAGGGGGGAGTAGTCAAATGATTTAGATATGTGGTTCAGAGCTTGTGTACCTTTTCCATTGATGTCAAAGGGGGAGAAGAGAAAATTGAAAAACCTTTGAGGAAGAAAATGGGAGAAGAGTAATATAAGAGGGAGAAGAGCAATATGAGAAGGAGATTGTTGGAGAAGAGCTAGATGTCTTGATGGTAGTTTTCACATCATGTGTTGCCATCAATTCAAAAGGGGAAGATTGTTGGATGTTGTGGTTGTGTTGCTGATATGTGGTTTTCATTGATGTCAACACTATTAGAATTAATGATTTTGAAGGATTTATATGTCGAGGATATTGAGAAAATTAGAATAAAAATGTTGCAGGCAGTATGTGAAGCTGTGATGATCAGAATGGTGGAAAGTTCTATAAGTTGTTATTTAGAATTCATGCATTAAAGGTTTGTTGCTGAGCTATCTAGTATGTTCTCCAAAATTTTTAGTGGTACACATCAAGATTGGAGCGAGTTATGACTTTCTGAGTTCCTACAGTTATTTTGTTACTATAGCAGGTGAATCTAGAAGAAGAGAATGCAATTCTGGTAAATTAAGTTGTTTCATATGCTCTATTTGTTGATGGTGAAAATGACACAAACAATGTTAAAACAAAATATTTCTACTCTATTTCTCCTGAAAAAGAAAGACAACATATAGCAGCCTAACTCCCAAGGTCCTAGTAGTTGGTTCTCAACTGTCTGGTGTCACTCAATCGATCCATGCAACTGTAATGTTCAAGGGGCCTGTGTTGGTAACAAAGAATATAAGCAATGACTTATTCATTGAGCTACTTTAATAGGGGTTTTAAATAAAAGAAAAAGATATATCGGAGGGAAAATTAGCAAGCATGAATCAAACTCATCTAACATCCGGACATATATCTTCAACAATGAATGTTTTCCAACAGATCAAGAAAACCAAAGCATGATACAATTCATAGAATAATCTATACCATTGTATGCATCTAAGGTACTTATTTTAATTCGCATATCACAACTATTTCAAAGATTCAAAAGAACACACATTCATTCATTGCCAAGATCATAGATCAACAGACTTCAATAAATTTAATTCAATGATAATCTAACGAGATAATCCTTAAATCTGGCTTCTTCTAATGACTTTCATCACATAAGAAATAATCATGCTTCAGCACAATCACTGGCATACAGATAGATCATAACTCATTAACCTTATCAAGTAAAACTTAATTCTAACACCATATTGTGTAAACCTGTAATTTTATTTAACTGTAAATAAATCAAGTAACAATGTATCTCCGTAATCACTATGAAAAATTCTATCTCCTAATAGTAGGTGGTCAATTCTATTCTCTATTAGCTGACCCTTACAATATGATACCCAAAGGGTATTTATAGATATAAAAAATCTAAAGTCCTCTTCTATTTTAAGTAGACCCACCCTTTTAGGGTTTACAATTATCCTTGGAAACTCAGTTAAATTGGAAGAAAAGAGAATAGAAGAGAAGAAAATCCATGCGCTTCAAAAACTGTCAGTGCTGCATGCAACATGCAAAGAATAAAAAATTCATGCATGCATGAGATTTAGGCATGCGAAGTTTGCTCCATCATGTATTCGTAATAGCTGGAGAAGACTTGTTGTAATGTGTCTAATTCAGGTCCATCCACCCAGCTGTCTTCAAACTTAATTCTCTCCAACTCCGCTACAGCAAACCCTCTCATATCCTTTAGCTTTTTCAACTCTCTCTTGGCTACTCTTACTTCTTCTTTGATGTCCATCAATTGATCTATTAGCAGATCATCACCAACATCTCCTCTCTGCATAACCTCTTTAAATCTTTCAGTCCATTTCTGTTTTATTTGGCTTAAAGGCAAGCCTTCTTTTACAAGTACCTCAACATTTACTAAAATAGCAATGATGGCTTCCAACTCCTCAAATTGCTCATTTAGCTCTTTAACAGAATCTTGCACCTCATTTCTATGTTTGAATAGGAAATTTGTTCTAAATCAGAGTATACAAGAAGTCTTTTCTAGAAAATCCTTATTATCTTCTTCTAATACCGATTGTTCTAGGAGGGTAGTCTTAGACAATTTATTGACCTCTTTCAATTTCTGATTGTATCCCCTGTACTCCTCCTCTTGTGCTTCCAAAGTTTTAACATATTGTTTCATCTCTTCCATCAGATCTTCAGTCGCTTTGTAGAACTCAAAACTGTCTTCTAGAACTTCATTTATTTCTTGATTCAACTTATTAAACCACCGATCCAAATCCTCTACTTCCTTTTTTCTCAACAAACTAGCGTCTCAATTGCAGCAACCTGTTGTGATCTTGGAGCAAAAATATTCTTGAGAAAAACATGCAAGTGATCTAGTTGATCCTTAAGCTCATCCTTCCCTTGTTTATCCTTCAACATCCTAGACTTGGTTGAGGATGCTACCACATCAATTAGATTCATTTGTTGATCCCTAGTAGGTCTCCCCAAATTTACAGTGCCTAGATGATAATCCATTAATTGCATATCCCCTGCCTCCTTGTCTATCATAGGTATGACACACTCAACCACAATTTCTCCCTTGTCAGTCAATCTAGTAGAGTGCAGGATCTTGGCCTTCTTTTTAGGCCTTTCGCTTTCAATTTCCTTCATCATATCCTCCCAATTGAGAGGTTGAGAAGGTGTCAGTGTTCTCTTTTGAAGGTCTAATTTCAACCAAGTCGGAGCTCCTGGAGTAACAGTCATCATGGTTGAAGAAGAGGAGGCAGTAGCTAAGGGAGGTTGCACATTTACCTGAGGTTGAGAATCAACCCTCTGTTTCTGTTGCTACTCTTGTTCCACACTCATTTGTGCCAACTTCTCAACCTCCTTCTTATCTTTTTGCTCTCTTACTCTCTTGTTTTCTTCCTCCTTCTTCAGCCTTTCTTCTTCTAATCTTTCTTTCTCCAATCTTTCTTTCTCTAATTTTTCCTTCTCTAAAGCTTTAAGCTTTTCTGCATTTTCTTCTTCTTGTCGTTGCTTTTTGACCAGCTCTTCGGCCTCTTTCTCCTTTTGCAATCAATCTGCTTCTTCTTCCTTTCTGTGAGCTTCTTCAACAATCTTTAACTTGGCTACCAGAACTTCTTTCTCCCTCCGGTATCTTGCATTCTCTTCCTCAAGGTCATGAATCTTTTGTATCAATTCTAACTTATCATTTTCCTCCTTAACCTTGAGCTCATGCTCCTTTTTCCTCTGCTGCCTCTGTACTTCATCAGCTTTTGACTTATCTTCAATTTGTTGTTGTTGTAGTATGGCATCAGCTTGTGTCTTGGCATCAACTAACTTTTGCTTTTCTATTGCTGCAACTTGCTCATCAACAACCTTCCTAACTTCTTCAAACAATGCCCATTGATCCTCCTGTGTCATTACCTGTTCAGTATCCTCCTCTAGAGGCATATTTTCTTGTATTCCTTTATCTGACAGAGTCTCATCCAAATCTGTTCCAACATCATGAATTTCTATCTCCACTTCTTTTCCCTTTATAGTTTCAACCATACTATGAAGAGTCCCTTTTTTCACTTCCTCACTTTGTTGTTTTGCAAGTGGGACTTGAGTAGAAGATTCACCTAATGTAGGTGTTGAAACAACCGATCCTATTTGAGCATCTCCTTCTGGTGTCTTTGTTTCATCATTTGTTGCTTCAAGCTCTATTTCTTAAATGTCTGGAGGAAGGAACTTCAAAGGCTCCTTGGGATGTGTCTTTCTTTTAATCCTTTTATAACCCTTCCCCTTTTTAGGAGTTACTCCTTGAGGAGTTTTGGTTCTTAGAACCAACCATTGAACGCTTATATCCAAGACTGCTCGCCCTATCTATTTAATGTCAATGGTTTCCTCACTGTTCCAGTCAACTAGATCCAGACTTTTAGTCCCAATGTTTAAAGCTTCATAAGATGGATCCAATACAACTCCATCATCCACCAATGTCTCAGGAATGTCATTTTTGATACCAAGCTCTCACATGAGTGAGATAGGTAATCTTTCATAATTCTTCTTTCTCAAATCATACTCATCCTATCGGTCACTCCAGAAATATTCCAATAAATTAAAATGTTTATCAAACACAGAAGGTAGCAAAGCATTCATTTTACTCTTTGGGTCAAAGTGCTTACGAGCTATATATAAACCTAGCTTCAATTGTATCAACTCACTACACACCACCTTTGCTCCTACTAGATGTTGACAGTTGTACTCACCCAACTTCATGGGGAACTTATGACATCCTATCTTATGTTTTAATCCAAACCGAGCATTAACCCCAAGAGCCTGATATACAAATTCTATTAACACTATCCTGTTATTGCAACATCTTGGCAGCAAATGTGGATGACCTTCAAAGCCAGCTAGCCTAAAGTATGTAAACCTAGGGTATTGAATATACCAACATCCCCATTTAGTGATAAATGTCATGGCCTCTTGGCTCAGTCTATACCCTGCATCTCATTGAGTTGGCTAATGATCACATATATGAATGCATCATTAACCCTTCTAAATTGAGTCTTAGCAACATGTAGGGATAGCTGGTTATAATGCTCCCATACCTTCTTCTTTCCATCTAACACTCCCATTATCCCCACTCTGTTCAAACCTGGGAAGATACCTACTCTTGTTGTTGCATACACAATGTAAGAAGTCATGAAAAAGCATTTAGTCTCCCTAATGCTGGTCAATTGATCATGAATGGCATCTGATACAATCATCAGCCAATCAAATTGATGGGTGCCATTTAATATTATCTGGATGAAGGGAAACATCCACTCCTTGAAATGAAAGGCATCTCTCTTCCCAAAAGCCCTAGACAACATCATTATTAAATCTGATACCTCTTTGTAGAAATCTGCCCTCTTTGGTTGGTCTGCCAACTTGGTTAGAGACTTCTTTGTTTTTAACCAATTTTTATTCAAGTGAGACTTGTTGGATTCCTTATATTTTCTATATTTCTCTAGGGCCTCTGCCTCATTTAACTGCACCAAGTTCTTGGGATCTGGAAAACTAAAAATATACTTTGAAACATTTGAGGAGTGAGATCAATGATTACATTATCTTTTGAATCCATGCATTGTCGAGTAGCTGGATTGTAAGCTCCTATAGCTGTCAAGATCAACTCCAAGCATTGGATTGATAAAGGAAACATGGTGATATGAGCCAAACTGGAATCAACAATTCTTTGTGTCCTCCCTGTTATATCTTCAGCAAAGGTTTCTGAATACAGCTCCTCAAAATTGTATTGGCCCAAATTTTTGTTGGTGATGTCTGACCAATCTGATTCTACTTGCTTACTATGACAACGAGACTCCTGTGGTTATACCTCAAGGTATAAGGTAACTATTTTGGCTTGATCTTCTTGGTTTTAGCCACTGCTTTTGATGTTCCTGCAGGCCGAATCCTTTGGAGAGCTTCTCTTGATGTTCCTGACATTCTTCAACTTTCCTGCAACAAAACCTCTACTTAGATCCTTGAATAAACATCTCAAAATGTGTCTTAAAATCATACCTTTTTCATACATACACCAGAGGCGGAACCAGGCAGAAAACATTTTAAACAATCCTCTTTTAACATACTACAGGGCTCAAAGCAAAAACTGTTATTGACATTCTACTAACAAGAAGCGGGCCTGAAGTCGGAAGTGGAATAGTGATCGGAACCGAAACCGGAATGGAAATTGATTTGGTTTCTTTCAAATTATCTATTTTCATATTCTGTTTCGCTTCCACTTCCGCTAAGGTTATTGCTATTTTGAAATAAAGCTCCTTACTATAAGCGGAGTCGAAGATGGGATGGAAAATGGAATTGACACTAATCATAAAACACATCCAAAAATCTAAATCAATTCCGATCTCGATTTCGCCTATGTTGACCACGACGTCATCAATAATTTTAACAATTTAATGCATAACTTCATGATTAAAGACTAAGGTCATATTTAAATGAAATGAGGCTTAAAATATAGCATGAAAGGACCATGCCCATATGACCGTGGGGGCGACTGTATTTTAGGGCATCATATTTAACTTTCGAAAATGTGAATACAGAAATGCATAAAACCCTAATCTAAAAACGTGATATAAAAACTAGGGCACGAATTTAACCCTTCTATTTTAACCAGACGAATGCGCAATAAAAACCCTAAGTAAAAACAAGATTCTATCAACCCTAACTCACTGTAAAACTTGGATTTAATCTATCTTACTGGCGAACCCTAATTAATCTACGCATTTAAAAACTAACGTAGCACAACGTGATCACGACAAAACGTGAAAACAACTGTGCTCTTACTTAAACTAAAAACACAAAAAAAAACTAAATCAAGAACCGCAACAAACAAACAAAGAAAAACCAATCATGCAAACCCACAAAGATAGCGAACTTGCCCAAAATCTAAATCAATCTAACAGAAACAAGAAAGCATGAAAGCAAAATAAAAGAAAAATGAGAATAGGAACCCTACCTCGAACGCAAAACTTGGAAAACCTTCTGAAGAAATCCGCAAGCAATTATCTCTTCCTCTTCAATTGATTCACTCAGAAGAACTCCACTGCTTCTCTACTTCACTCTTTGATTTCTTAACAATGATAATAATAACTCGTTTAATCCCTAATCAAGGTAAAATTTGGAGTTTCTACCTACGCATGGTAGCTGTCATTAATGCATTAAATGCAGTTAAGTGGAGTCAAAACTGGAGAAGAACTAACACATTACTGCAGTGTGACTTCAGTAAAAAGTCAACGACTAAGAAACAGCGAGAGCGGAATCAAAATGAAAATGGATTTGGAAACTTGAGTAATTTCCCAACTTCGTTCCCGTTCCAAGTCTGGTTCTGCCAACAAAGCATAAAAATAAACCAAACACAAAAGTAAAATAAAAAGACCGAAATAATAAAACTTAACATAAGGACTTAATCTAAAACCAAAAGTTCAAAAAGCGGAGGTGGAGACGGGATGGATTTTGATTTCACAATTTTGAATAAATACCAACTTAACGTCCACTCTGGTTCCGGCTCCAACAAAGACAAAACAAAAAGGTTTAAAAAGAAAGGTTGTCGAGATGGGAATCAAAAAGAGTTTTTGAAAAGAAGTTTTAGAACCCAAATCTATTCTAGCTCCGATTCCGACAGACTTAACCAAAGAAAAACAAAGTGTTGGAAACAAAAAACTCCAAACTTTATCTGAAAATCAACAAAAGATAAAAACTCAAAGGGGGACCCATTTTGACCAAGGAAAAAGATGGGGTGGTTATGCAAGGCATAACACTAGTGATGTTCAATGATGGTTCTAGATCATACTCTAGCATTGTTGTACATCCACGTTGATCGGTGTGCTCGTGATCAAAGATTTTTCCTTTGTGTGTTCAAGTTCTCATGTTCTTGGCTAACATGATGGTGGTAGCATGTTGCAGATCCTTATGGATTAATTTTTTAATGTTTGGCGTGTTCAAGGATGTTGATTTAGGTCTTCATTATGTTGTGACTGACTTAGGTTGGTACGCATTGAGATTTGTTCATGAATTGGGCCAATAGTTTGTAATTCACTTATTCTTTATTTGTGGTTGACAGAGTTGTTGTAATTCCATGTAGCGGATATATAAGAGCGATTGTTTCCTCATTTTGGAATATGCTCGGTGAATGTATGCAAAGTGTGAATGTGAAATGTGCGAGTAAAGATCAGATCATTTGATTTCAGAGCAGAGTGTGAAGAATATTGAGCGAAGTGTGAAGAACTATTTTTGTGCCTAATTGGAACTGCCATTAGGCTTTTGTAGAAGCTAATTTCTCAGTTCAACCTCATCATATGGATTTAATCTGATTGTTTTATGTAAGGCAATTATCCTTCCCTTCTGAGCAGTGAGCTCTAGGCAGTGTGCCTAAATGCATGTGCATTCCTTATTCATTTTTCATTATACTTATAACAGGGTATAATCTTGTGGACTAACATCCATTGTGGTTTTTCCCCTAACAGGTTTTCCACGTATAAAATCTTGGGGTTCATGTGTTTATGATGTGTTGTTGATTCATGCTTTCACTGTTAATTATCAGATCTGAGATTAAAGGTTGATAAAGGTTAAATAATTTTAAATTTTGTAACAAATGATTCACCCCCCCTCTCAATTGTCTATCCATGTTTTTCCAACAGATATATGAGTGGATATTCTAATAAATAATACTCAAACTTACATAGAGTAACACATAAATATAAAAATGAGCAATGAGGCATGTGATTGAAGAATCTAAAATGAACCCCTCTATGTTTTTATGGTGTTTTAATTTTTTTTAGCCTAGAGGCTTCATTATTTCTACACATATTTTTTTATAAATACAAACTAAAATAATAACATAATAGTGTTTTAATTTTAAATTATAAATTGAAAAAAACTACTGTGAAGCCTAGGTGATAAAGGAGGCACTAGTGTTGTTATACAACACTAAATAGATTCATAGGATGAAATTTAAGGTTGGATCACTGGAGGTGGGTATTGTTATATACACAAGTATCATATTGGGCTCTAGCACCCATGAAATAATTACTACAGGGTTAGATCACCAAGTTTGGAACTTGGTGTAGATAGAAGTGAGACTAGGTGCTTTGGTAGATATTTTTTCAATAGGGTGTCAGGTCCCTTGTTGTTCAACAAACTTGCAAACTCTTGTAGATGTTGTTCTACCATTGTATAATATGAAAAATCTCCTAAAAGTCCTCTAATTATTGTCAAGCTCATGTAATACTAGAATATCTAGTGCATATAGGAAAATTTATATCCTTGGTTAGCCCTCTAAGATGGTATTTTTTAACCTCAATTGAGTCACTAGATGGAAATACCAGGTGTGTCTAAAGCCTAAGTGAAAATTATAAGGAGTTAAAAGAAAAACTCTAGGGGTTTTTCCTACAACAATTTTTATTGTGTATGGAGAAAAGTAGATAATGAAAAATTTATATTGATTTGGGAGAAAGGTGAAATGAAAATCTGGAAATGTAGGTTATGAGGAATTTGTAAACCTGGAATAGGGAATTTTGTAAAACTGGGGTTAGGAATTTGAGTGGATGAAATATATAGAGGGTACAAGGAGAAAACAAGTATAATAAATGTTATCAAGGGATGTAATAATGCTAATGAAGTTAGGATCTATTGAATATGCTTCAGTTCTAGACTTTAAAACATAATAGCTTGATCTAAGAAGAGTTACAAAAAGAAATGACTTTATAAGAGACATATGTTGTAAGTGAGATAGTTAATGATGCCAAATGATATTTTTCCAGTTTATATGTTGAGAGGGAATTCAAAATGACTATTTGATGGAATATTAGGTCTACTAGATATAAGAGTTTTTAATACTTGACAAATAGCATAAATAAGAATCGATTTAGACCCTAGCATCTAGATGACATTTTAACTTAAGGCCCTAGTACAATTTTCTCCTAGCATTAAGTTTAAGATTAAAATATTTATAATAAAATTTATAGTTAAGACTAAGGCTAAGGATTTACACAAAATATTCAAAATTGGGTGCAAGGTTATGAAGCAAAGAGAACGACACTAAAACATCAGTATGGAAGGAGTCACTAAAATAAGTTCAATAACACAAGGTAGAGATCACAAAGTAGGAAATTTTTGACCTTATACTAATATACTTAGCTCTAAAATATTAGAACTAAACCATCTATAAATATATATTTTGAAGATCATAATTTCATAATAAAGATAACATATTAGTAAGAAAAGCTTGAAATATAAAAATATAATCCTTAATTGGCTCTAATTCCTTTTGTTTGTATTGCATGTATTTAGTGATCAATGGCTTCTAAAGACTCAATGTTGTAATGAAAGTATTTTATAAAGGAATTAACCAAATCCTTAAATGAAATGATGGAAGAATGAGGCAATGAATAAAACCATGTAAGTTCATAGCCACTCAAGTTTGATAGGATTATATTATCAAGCAATTGAGCTTCATGGGCATAAGGGAATTAAATTTCTTGGAAGTATTGTAATGTCACAATGAATCACCTCTACCATCATAATTTTTGAAACAAGATGCCACAAATCTATTTCGTGAAGGATAAGTCAAACTTTCATATGCCAAAGAGTTATAGAATACTTTGGTAATGTACTCTTATGGTCAAACCTTTTGTGCATACTTATCAACATACCATTCTAGATTGTTAATTCCAATTACGAAGTAGTTCAAATAAGGTGAAATATACAAATCAAAACATCCCATATTCATTTGTGTATACATTATTTCATAAGCGTTAGTGGTAGAGGATTTGAAAGATGTATCATCAACTAATGAAACATTAGCATCACATTTACTAAGTAAAAACTATAAAACATCTTCTCAATGATTTTTATCTTTAGTTATGTCTAAATAATGTGGTTGTTCAATAGAGAGCATAAAAGAATGTGCTCCACAATCACTCAAAGATACTTTGAAGAAAACATGAGAGGATCCTCACATGTCTCCATCAAAGAATTTGTCTATAATAATTCAAGTAAATTTCCTTGGGATCTACTAGGAAGAGCCATTAGGAGGAGATAAAAAATCATGAGTAAAACATAGTCTACATGACCCATAATAAAGTGATCTATGAAAGAATATAACAATAAATGGAAGGATGTATAAGACTTGTATGACATGAAACAAACCATTATTTACCTCTATTAATAAAAGTATCACCAAAGACATGTATCAAAGTATTATCATCGTGTGTAGGAGTATAATATAAAGATAAAAAATGATCTAACACATATCTTTTCATATCCACTTCCACTAAATGACTTTATCATGGGGCATTAAGAGGATTTTGATCATAAACCACATAATCATGAAGAAAATATTCATCAACCACATTAAAATATAAGAGGATAAAGAGGCATCAATATGCTCATCACTAAATATATTACTTGTAGACTATGATCCACAAGATAGATAAGAGGGATCATCACGATCTACATAGAGAGTAATGACCTCTTGTGAAGGAAACCAAGGCTTATCATGAGTGATATGAAGGTCATCACTAGGATGACCATCATAGCAAAAGGAAATGAAACATTTCCAATTATTGAAGGTAAATAAAATAAAAAAATATCACAGAATAAAATAGTTGAGGTCCAATAATGACACAAAACACACTTTTCAAAATGAAAAGAATGGAATCAAAGACTTAGATTTGAAAGAAACAATGAAGTACTTCATTGAAGACTATGCTCAATGATTTGAATTAGTGCTTTGTGATTAGATTTGGGACTAGTGTACTTTGATAGATTATTGAATAGTTTGTTCTTTGATTTGGTTCAATTTTAGGAATGTGAAAATAATCCTTGTGCATTTAAATTTATTTTTTTCCTACATAATCAACCTTTACCTATGGAAATGGTTTGTATTTTTTGGATCATATATAATTCATTTTCCTCATGGATTCGAACTTATGTGTGAAACTTGGTGGCATCTACAAATACTTTTGAAGTTTGTTATTTAAGGGATATTCCTCTTAGTCAAACCCCTTGCGCTAAATCAATGATTTTAAAAAGGATAAAAGACATTCCAAACAACCATGAAGCATGCCTAGTTGGTTTCTATGGTGTTGAAGCTACTTGGTGTTGCAATGTTGCACTATAATGCCTCTTAAGAGATGATGTAAATAATCCATAGATATTGGAGGAGCTAGATACCTAAAATTGAATTAGAGTTTATCCTTTTATACAATACTATGTTGTACAAATTTGAATGTTTTTCATTCAAGTCAATAGGTAAAAATTAGTCAGGGAGGGATCAAATTCGACCCATTTTGAATTTTAAGGTTCAAGGGTTAAATCCATGGTATAGATATGAACTAGTTCATTTATAGAGGAACAAATTTGACCTGGGGAAAGGAATGGATAAATTATAGATTAGATCTGTAGATACCAAAAATTGGTCTAGGCCTACGAGTACACATTCGACATAATTTTCTATAGTTTGTTGTCTTGATTAAATAATGTTAATTATTTAATTAACCTTTCTAACACATATTTCCTCTATTAATTAAATATCCCTTTTTAATTAATTCATTAATTCATTATTAACCTTTATTCAACTTGATTAATTAAATAAATCATATTTATTTAATTATGTTGCGAACTAATTAATTCTTCCCCTTTATCATACTTTTCTAACTATAATTAAATATCTTTATTTAATTATTCATTTAACCCCCTTTATCTATAATTAAATATTTATTATTTAATTATTCATTTAATCCTTTTCAAAAGTCAATTAAATAAATTATCTTTATTTATTTAATTAAAGTCTCTTATTTTCGAACGTTGAATTAAATTAATATTTATTATTTATGTCACATTCCTCTATCATTCAGTTATCTAATTCATTCACTCACCTTCTGACTCGAGATCTATTTTTAGTTCCCCAGTTATCTCCCGATTCAACACCTGTTTATCTCTGCGAGAAGACTCTTCATTACAACTAGTCGATTAACTAGTTCTAACTCCTATTTGCATTCGAATGCATTAGTCTTCGAGTTCCAACTTTGGCTTTTGCATACAAAGTCTATTTCTTCTATTTTTGGAGATTAAGATCTTGAACTTGTGTTCTAACTCACGTTCTAACTTAGTCTCTATCTTCAGTCTTTCCTGAACTCGTGTTCTAACTCGCGTTCTAACTCACGTTCTATCTGATACAGAACTCACATTGCATGGCATTCATCAATCTCATCTGTTGATCTCTCTTTCAATCTGATTCGATCGTTTGAAAACCCAAAATCTATAAAATGGCTTGTCGCAATCATTATTCCTCCTCCTGAAATCATACACTTTTGAGAAGAGACTATTCTTCGATATTTTGCTTAGACACTCGACGAAGTTATACTTGCATTCAAACATAGAAATCTGAGGGAAAGAATATTGAAAAGGCAAAATGGAGAAGAACAATCAAGATAATTCGAAGGGGTGAATGCATATTCGGTGAGAGCTTTCCATTAAATTGTTTAGTTTTGTTTAGTTTATTTCCTTGTTCTTTTTTGTTAGATTTTAGATTATTGTTTAGATTAGGATTAACTTTGTTATTCTAGTTTCAGATTATTCATCACATTCGAAAGATACATCTACATTTTAATCTACTATTACATTTGGTGAACCCGACATGAACACGCTTCAAAATCCGCACATATTTTCATCTTTTCATTTTTTCGTTTTCTGTTCTTTTTGTAGGTTTTTCGTACGGTGCACCACATCTATTCCGCAAAATGATGCATCTGTATCCACAAACCGCATCTGTGAAAAATAGCGATGCATCTATCATAAAAAGCCGCATCCGCGAAGTCACAAACTGCATCCGTCTATCAACAAAATTCGTGAACCGCATCTACCTGTCAACAAAATTCGCGAACCGCATCCGCTTGTCAACAAAATTCATGAACCGCATCCGCTTGTCAACAGTCGAACCGCATCTGTGGCTCCAAAAGCTGCATCTGGCTAGTAAAACTTTTTCACTTTTTTATCGATTTCCGTGCATCCATATTTTCGTTTTCGCTTTTTAGGCTGTTTGGATTTTCGCTAATGTTTGTTTCAGTTGTGTTAAGGAGGAATAACATAGTGTTTGCAGGATGAAGCATAGAAGACATTTAAAAACCTAAGATAATTTTCTGCAGGATGAAAGCTGAAGAACAATGAACTACTGATGAATTTGCATGCAAGACCTAATGCCTTTGTATTAATTTATTTATTTAAGCAAGCTTTTGTTTGGTAGATAGATAATCATCGTGTGAGATTAAAATGAATTTTCTGATTGAAAAATAGAAAATTGTTGTTTGGATTAAAAAGAACCACTGTCTTCTTTGTTTGGTGCTTTGCACGTATCTGTCACCCTTATAATTCAGTAAACCGAAGTATCCTCTCCCCTTGCGTAGTCATGCGATCCTGGGTGTAAGAGAAACGGTTGTTGACTCTAGAACTTGGGCCTGTCTTGGTGGGAAAAATTACTCACCCCAAGATGACTCAGACCGGTAGCACGCTAAAGCCAAGCGACTTCCAGACAGTATATAAAAGTGGATTCTTGGGGAAAGCCCACGAATCACGCGCACTATTCTGACGAGATGGACAAAAATGGACTCTCGCCAACGTTGGATAGTGTCCCACGAATGGAATGCCCTTATTAAACACCTTGTTGTAGAGTTACCAAAATCCTATCTATTTGTTGGTGCAGCAGGGTCGACCCTGTGAAGTCGTCTTACATGTTTACGGTTTATGTATGGAAATGAAATGTATGCAATGGGAGTTTCATGGATACAGTAGCTTGGCTGCCCTGTATAAGTGAGTGTCGTAGAGGGGAGCTAGTGGGGTCAAGCTACTAGTCATTCGCCATAAATATGCGTAGCTGGAGAAATCCAAGTAAGAATTCAACAAGTATTGTCCTAAAAGCCTAGGTTGTAACTATTTTTCGAGTCTTAACAGTCCTTCCATCACAAAAACTAAAAATACATTGATTGTTGTGTTTTCTCTTTGTTGTATTTATCAAAATCTTGATCAAACAAACAAAGTCAGTCAACAACTTTTGGGAAAATTTTCAACTGTTAGAAAACCGAGTCGCATTTGTCAGTTTAAATGCCACATATGTATTAGTGAGTCACATCTATTAGGGGAAAAGTTGCATCTGTCTGTCAAAACATTCACTTTTCATAGTCTGCATATCACGAGTCGCAACTGTCACATTCTGAGTCGCATGTGTGCATGCAAACCACATCTATCAGTTTTTGAGCCGCATGTGTATCGTTAAACCACATTTGTCATAGGAAAAACCGCAATTGTCAAAAACATCGCATGCACTGTCAAAAACCACATCTATCAAATTGTGAACTGCAACTGTTAGGTGAACCACATTTTCCTATCAATAGAAAACATCAAAAACCGTGAGCTGAGTCCGGAAACATCATTGTCATTATTTGCTTTAGGTTTTTAGGATCAACCTTGGATTAGAAACTGGTAAATTTTGCTCAAAAACCTTGCATCATTAGGTGTCATATACGTCTTAGTCATAGTCATCCTAAGTTGCATGCATATAGATACTCCCTAGGAAATTGCATATCACAAAATAAATAACTTTCCTCGTCATTGGAAGCATTCATGACAGTTTGTCAAAATCATTAAACCTTGTCACTTTAGTCCCATCTAGTGGATCTTTTCAGCTCAACAGTCTAGTTTGCAAAAATTCACCTTGTCAAATGTCCTTGTCATACAATCAGGTTCCTTGGTCGAAAACAAGTCTTTGCATGCATTTATTCCATAGGTGGTAGGTTATACTGTCTTAGACTCATTTATCATCATAGTCTACTCCAAATTTTACATATTGTTCATCCTATCATATGTCATCTTAGTATATGTCTTTTTAGAAACCACCCTAGCAACGTCATTTATCGTTAGGAAAATCCAAAAACATATACATAGGTCATATTAGTTTTTAGACATAGTCTGCATTAACCATTTTGAGCAACTTTTTCATGGTCAAAACAAGGTCCAAAAAGAAACACCAAGCAATGACAGACCCCAACGAATTCATCAATCCGTTCGGAAACCAACCGTCAGGAAGTAAACGACCACACGAGCCTTTGCTAGAAAAACATGTCACTAGAGACACACATGGTCAGATTTACATAGAAGGCATAGACGTAGCAGTACAAGATCTTGAATTTGCATCCTTCATGGATGAATGTTTGGCAAATGATCCCCAACGCTATCTAGCAAAGTTGCTAGCAGAAGGTGCCAAACTACCCATAGGATTTGATATTTGTACCTTGCAAACATAGTCAACTCAACCATCCCAAAGTGCAATGCCAACAGTCTCTATTCCCCAAATAACCGCAGCGATACCAACTGGTATACCAACTCAAACACCGTCAATTGTAAACACAACCCCTTTCAACATTACACAAGGTTTACAATTTACTATGGGGGCAACTTCCTCCAACCCCTTTGGCACCAAAATGACTGGTAAGAGAACCAAAGTTGGCGGAAATATACCTATACCAAGTCAGACCATTCAGACAGGAAGCATTCCTATTCCAAATCAGTCAATTCAGATAGGAAGCATTCCTATACCAACTCAAACCATTCAGACAGGGAATATCCCTATATTGAATCAGAATACTTTGACAGGATATATTCCCTCGCCCAATCACAACCCGTCACAGAACATGGCATATCAAAACACCTACATTGATCCAAATATCACAAACACCATGTCCTTGACACAAGTCAATGTCCTTCAAAACTAAATGCAAACTCTTCAATAGTAGATGGACAATATGTCTATGTCTGGAAAACAAACTATCTCAGTGCAAGACCTATGTCCATGTCCATTTGACAAAGCGCTATTTATGACACCTTTCCCCCATGGATACATTATACCGATTTTGCCTAAGTATAATGGGAGAAAGAATCCTTTAGAACACATTACAGAGTTCTCAATAGCATGCATGGACATATTGTATGACCCTACATACTTGATGAGACTATTTCCACCAACCCTTGTCGAGATAGGACTGGAATGGTTTTCTAAATTACCATATGGTATACGATCTTGGGGCGAATTAGCTGAAAAGTTTGTTGAACATTTCGCCTTTAACATAGACAATGAGGTAATAATTGCAACCTTGTGCCACACGACACAAGAAGATGGCGAAACTTTCACCACTTTCTTCCGAAGATGGTGAAGTCTAGCTAGTAGATGTCCAGTTGAAATACCGGAAAAATAAAAGGTCACGATATTCCTAGAGAACATCAACCCCAAATTGCGAAGTGAATTAAGGGTACATTGTTGTACTTCATTCTCAAACTTGGTACAAAAGGGCATCATCCTTGAGAAAGGCCTTATAGATAAAAGAGAAATAAAGGTACTAGGCAGAAATTCGGTTGTCCAACATCAGAATGCACCAAATGATAGAAACAAATTCTGGTCTAGAAACAAGAATGTTACAAATGACAACATTGTTGATGCTAAACACATACATACGGGACCAATTATCACATTTAGAGGTTACAATCCCAATCAAGATACCATGAATAGTCCAGATCAAACAGCTAACTATGTCCAAAATTCACAACAACAAAGACCACAACAAAGGAGGTTTCCTACATGTGAATTTACACCTTTAGGACAACCAATCGAGACTATTTTCAAAGAGTTGATTAAACATAATCTCATCAAACCTTTATGGTGGGACGATAACTCCTTTTGTGACTATCATCGAACGAAAGGACACAACCTCCAACAATGTTGTCAACTCAAGAACATAATACAAGACTTTGTTGAAAACGGAACCATAGAGGTTGGTGGGCAGAAAAACACCAAGAATAGTGATCATAAGGTCTTCACGGACTCGTTACATGACCACACAAAAGGAAAAGCCTCCAGTTCAGGACACCAAAATAATCCATCAGCCAATTATAACAATACCAAGTATGATTATGGTAAAGGAAAGATCATAAATCATCTCCAAGCTACAAAAGAGAATGTCAATACCTTCACCATTAAGAAGCATCTAGAATGTAATGTGAACACACGCAGAACTAAGATTACTATTCTTGGTCCTTCTTCTGAGCCACCTACGCAAGCTTCCAAGTTTAAGTACAACCTTCTTGACCAATTGAGTAAAACCCTCACGCAAATATCTATCTTGGAATTGTTGACCTTATCACTTGAGCACAGAGCCATTCTTGACAAAGCTCTATAGAACACAACTGTCCCTACAGATTTAGATGTCAATCATTTCGAAGAAATGGTGGGATATTTGACCAACTCGCATCATGCCACATTTTCCCCAACAGGATTACTCAACTGAAAAATCTGATCATAATGACCCCTTACATATTGAAGTCCTAGTCCATCAAAACAAAGTTCGATGAGTCTTGGTAGACGGAGGAGCAGGTTTGAACCTGTGTACCCTTAAATTGGTTAAGGCATTAGGATTCTCAGAAGACTGTGTAGATACCTCCAAGAGTATAGTCATCAAGGCTTACGATGATGAGGAAATATCATCCAAAGGAGTTGTCACACTCCCTATCCAAATTGGCCCAACAATCATGAACACCAGCTTCCAAGTCTTGGATCTCACCCTCCCATACAACTTGTTGTTAGGTAGACTTTGGATACATGCAATGAAAGTTGTACCTTCAACATATCACTAATGTCTCAAGTTCTTGTATAATGGCACATAGATCACTATTGATGGTGATCCAGATCCTTTTCAGTATTGTACAAGCCTAAGGGAAATTCCACAACGACAAGTACCAGTTAACCAAGAAGATTCATCGTCCACTTCATCCCAATATGTTGACCCTTCACATCTCACTAAGTCCATTTCATTCAAATCACCATCATCCACTCCTAAACTCAAGATCCAAGACAAGGGTTGTGGCGAATATAATATAAAGGCATCATACTATGTCAGTCAACTGATTCCACCTAAGGCATATGGCCTACCCATGGCAGATAGAAGACAGTTAGTGGTCACATTTCATGTTCCCCCTATAATGACATTGACAAAATGGGGAGAGTTAAGTGAAGAAATTGTGGATCAAGGTGATTCCTGGTTGTATCAAGAAGAACATGAATACCCCTCCTTGTCTATTCAAATAGCCAAGGACCAATATGGAAAAGGATTTAAGATAATGCAAAATGAAGGCTATGACGGGCATAGTGGGTTAGGATTATATCAAAATGGAAGGACGAAACCGATCACTGTCTACCCACAATTGAAATACTTAGGGCTAAGGTGTCAACCGCTTAGAATTGGGTTTCCTGGTACTTCATCATCTTTTCAAGAGGAAGTGAGTGCTTGCATAGACATCAAGATATCTCATGAACCACTTCCCTCAGTTTATGACAAACCCCCAGTTTACGACAAACCTCCAGTTTATGATGAATCCCCTTACTCAAGCAATGGTGAATGGGAGTCCTTTTCATCTACCAGTACTATGAACATAGATGCCCTATTTGGAGAATTTGACCTCAACATGAAACCTGAACCAAAACCATCTAGTCCTCGTCCTAAGAAGCACTTGTCCAAAAAAGAATGGCAAGAGAACTATTATTGGGAAACCCTTGATCATGCATCTTGGGCACCTGACAAACCATCTTGTGATGAATCGGCCCTTACTATAGTCCCACATCAGAGTATACCTACACCTAGGAAGAAGAATAAGAAGGAGTTGGTCCAAAACTTCTACAATCATGTCAACCATTCCATATTCACCTTGTCAGCAGCTACCTTTAAAAACTCTGATGATGACATGCCCCTTATATATCCCGAACTTATCGACTGGGATCCAGAAGGTACACCTATCATAGATACATTCGAGAACGACAAAGCAATTGCTGAGTTCATGGGACTTAGAGAAGGCATACCAAGAGGGGATCATAAAGTAGGTTTTACCATAGACTTGGATGATAAAGCATATTTTGGGGAGTCTATTTACACCTCTAGTCGCAAAAATGAAAATGAAAAGAAAAAAGACAATAAAGAGAAAAATGATGAGTCCCTAGGTGAAAACCGAAAGGCACTTTTGGACGAAGAAAAAGTCAAAATAAAGGATGTATCCGAGGGCGAGAACCTCTCAGAGGCACCCAAGGATAGAGGTTTAAATATTCTCCCTATTGAAAAGGAAAAGTCACCGATGCTAGTAGAAGAATCTGTTGAAGTCAACATAGGTACAGAAGAGATTCCTCAGAAAGTATATTTTGCAGCTTCTTTAACAGAGACAGAAAAACCTGAGTTTAAAGAATTCTTCACAAAGAGACAGATAAACTTTGCATGGTCCTGACATGCTTGGGATTGATCCAGACCTAATATTGCATCATTTACCACTATAGCCAGGTATTAAACTAGTCAAACAGAAGTTGAGGAAAATGCATCTGGAAATTTCTCTATTAGTCAAGGCAGAACTCAAGAAACTCTTGGATGTAGGATTCATAAGGACAATAGACTATGCAAATTGGTTATCAAATCTAGTACCTATGACTAAGCCAACTAGGGGCATTCGCATTTGCACTGACTTTAGAGACATCAATAAGGCATGTCCTAAGGATGACTTTCCTTTGTCGAATATCAACATGATAGTAGATCTTACAGCAGGATACGAGATGCTATCCATCATGGATGGTTTCTCTGGATATAACCAGATTAAGATAGCAGCTGAAGACCAACACAAGACAGCTTTCATGTGTCCATAGGGCACATACTATTGGAATGAAATGTCATTTAGCCTTAAGAATGCAGGAGCTACCTACCAACGGGCAATGACTACAATTTTCCATGACTTTGTACATACCCTCATGGAATATTATGTAGATGACATTATAGCCAAATCAGAAAAAAGGGAAGATCATTTAAAGGTTTTAGACAAGATATTCTAGAGGCTAGAGAATTACAATGTCAGGCTAAATCCGAAGAAGTGTGTCTTTGGAGTGAAATCAGGGAAACTGTTAGGGTATATCATCTCTTGAAGAGGCATTGAAGTAGATCCAGAGAAGGTAAGAGCTATCATAGAAATGCCTCCTCCAGTTAGCATTGGTCAACTCGAAACCCTACAAGGGAGATTACAGTCCATTAGGCGTTTCATAGTACAACTGGCGGATAAAATACACCCATTTCAGCATCTACTCAAGAAAGGAGTACCATTTGTGTGGACACCTAAATGTCAAGAGGCCTTCCAGCAAATTAAGGACTATTTGCTTACTCCACCAGTCTTAATGCCACGTACAAAGGGAAAACCATTAATACTTTACATCTCAGCAACTCAGTTGGCATTAGGGGCTCTTCTCGCAAAACACGATGATCAAGGTCATGAGAGAGCAGTCTATTATATCAATCGTACCTTAGTGGGCTATGAATTGAATTATAGCAACATAGAACGTGCCTATCTTGCGGTAGTCTTTGCTACCCAAAAAATTCGGCACTATATGCTTAATCGACAAACAATGTTAATTGCAAAGATTGATCCACTTAAATACCTCCTAAGTAAGGCAGCTTTAACAAGCCGATTGGCTAAATGGGTTATGATACTTAGCGAGTATGACATCCAGTATGTCGAAAGGAAGGCTATAAAAGGATAGGTGATTGTAGATCAACTAGCTGATATACCTATGAAGGCAGACCATCCCTTAGTGGCAGATTTTCCAGATGAATTTCTCTTCAACATCGACATTAAAACCAAATGGAAACTATACTTCGATGGGTCACATACAAATCATGGTTCAGGAGCTGGTATCTTATTTGTTACACCTCAAGGTGATACCATTCCCAAATCATTCAGGATTGCTTTCCCTTGTACCAACAATATAGCAGAATACGAAGCCTTAGTGACAAGGTTAAAAATGGCAGCTCAATGGAAAATTAAGAGCCTACATGTTTTTGGCAAATCTCAACTGGTAATCCAACAGGTAAATGATGATTACGAGACTAAGGATGAAAAGCTTGCACCTTACAAGCGAATGGCTGATAGTTTCAAACAATATTTCAATGACATAACTTTTCAACAAATACCACGTATCCAGAATAGAGTTGCAGATGCCATGGCAACCGTGGGTTCCTTGTTGGATATTCTGAGTAATCTGCTTAAGTTCGAGTTTCTGGTTGAACAGCTGTTGGTTCCCGCTTCTGATGTCCCCGATACTATGATAGTATGTACCATTATTGGTCCTACATCTCCTTGGTATAAATACATATTCGATTATCTCACTGACCAAACCCTACCTCAAGACTTGTCCAATAACCAATGTTGAACCTTCATTCGAAAGTCAGGTAAGTACACCATCATCGGAGAAACCCTGTATAGATGCACCTTAGATAACGCCCTAATGAGATGTCTCGATGTTCAAGAAGCACAAACAACTTTGTGAGTGGTACACGAGGGTATATGCGGATCTCATTCGAGTGGTCCTACTCTAGCCCACAGGATTATGAGACTAGGCTACTATTGGCCTACAATGGAGAAAGACTCATACGTCTTTGTAAAGAAATATAGACAATGTCAAATACATGGAGACTTGATAAGAGCGCCAGCATAGGAGCTTCATCAAATTACCTCACCATGGCCCTTCGCCCAATGGGGACTCGACCTCATAGGTAAGATACACCCTTCATCGTCCAATGGCCATAAATTCATCATCACTGCCACCGAATACTTCACCAAATGGATTGAAGCTATTCCCATGACATACATAACCGGCACACAAATATCTAAGTTTATCCTAAACTATATCATTTATCGGTATGGTGTACCTCAATCCATAATCACAGACAATGGCTGCCCATTCAAGAACCAAGAAGTACGCCATTTATGTGAAGAATTCCACATCAAACACCATTTCTCCACCCCATATTACCCCCAAGGTAATGGCCAAGCTGAGGCATCTAATAAAACCATTGTTAGAATCCTTAAGAAGACTGTCAATGACACTGGTCGTGACTGGCACCTACAGCTTAATCCTGCCTTATGGGCTTATTGCACAAGCATCCGTACTCCCACCGGCGCCACTCCATTTTCCCTCGTATTCGAGTCCGAAGCTATCTTACCTATCGAGGTTGAAATACCTTCTCTAAGGGTATCCTTGAAGGGTCATATTGACGATCAAGAGTACCATGTCTCTAGGTTACAAGAGCTAGAATTGTTGGATGAACGAAGACAAAAAGAGCTAGATCATTTGCGAGCATATCAGAATCGTCTTCATCAAGGTTACAATAGGAAGGTTCTCAATAGACACTTTGACATTGGTGACCTGGTATTAATGGAGAATCCTAAAACCAAGCTGAAAGAGAGAAACCAAGTAAGTTTGAGCCTAACTGGTTGCGGCCCTATATAGTCACAGAAGCCTTTGGATCAAGAGCGTACTAACTCTCTACTCCTGAAGGAGAGTCATTTTTGTCCCCTATCAACATTCTGCATCTAAAGAGGTTCTATGCCTAGTCTCTGAGAATCTGTGTCTTAATCTAGAAAAATACAAAAAAATGAAAAAACAAAAAAAATGGTTACCTTGATGAAAACCTGGCAAACAGGCGTCTTTGTAACACCAAAAAAATTGAGAAAATCAAAAAAGTAAAGAGAAATAAATCTGTCCAATAGTGAAAACCGCTTCGGTGGCGCTATGGATAAGTACCATGGTGAAAACCTGGCAAATAGGCACCATGTGTAGTCGACCTCGCTCTTCCGTCTACCATCATTCTAATCAGATTTTTTCACCATCACTTATAATAAATGGTTGTCTTATCCATTACTTGGAATGATTGACATCTAACGTCCATGTCATCACATTATCCACTCCATCTTCCAAATCTTATTCCTGACTAGGGGAAAATCCTTGTTCTATGCCCTAACACTGTGTATATAACGTCACACCATCGAAAATGTCCTGAAAAATCCCAAAAACATTAGAAAACTTCAAAAATCCAAAAAAATCAAAACAGTCAGAAAATACCAAAAACAGAGTCAAGTCAATCATGTCTAGTCAGTCATGTCAAGTCAGTCATGTTCAGTCAGTCATAGTCGAACTATGTTGCCTTTGCGACTGGGACGTAGGCAAGGCCATCAATCGATGTGCCCCCGAGGCATTAGGTCTATCAGTCTAGGTTTGTCATGTATCACACACATTAAAATCATGACGCTTTGCATATTCAAAGTCATTGGTCATGTCGAACAATGAGGTCTTTGCATGTACAACGTAGGCAAGGCTAATCAATTGATGAGCTCCCAAGACCACACTAGGTCAGTCCAATAGGGTTCATTCACAATCACTATCACACAAGTTGCATATCATAGTTTAGGGTATCATTTCATGTCATACATTGTCAATACACATGCACACACTTTTATCAGTCAAGGAATCAAAACAAGTCATGCATTAACAAGGCAAAACATCTCAAAGTCATCAAGTCAATATCAAACACATTGTCAAAGCGATCAACCTATGTCTTACGCAAGATATGTCTTTCTTGTCAACAGACATCATCAAATCATCATAGTCTCATGTGGCTTGCCACTTCAACGTCATCAGGCTCCAACGTCTTATATGACACATGTCTTTTCTGAAACCAGGCTTTGTCATGCCTTATACAGAAGTCACCAATTCAAAACTAGACTCAACATCTTATGTGGTATGTGTCATTCTCTCACATTATGCTATGTCAAACATCAAACATCAAACAATCCCACAAGATCAAGTTTTGGCGAATACATTTATTTGGCTTTATGACTTTATATCTTGTTTTTGTCTTATCTTATTATCGATTTGTGAATTAGTCTGGTTACTAGCTTTCTCGAGGATGTCCCTTGAAGGATTTAGAGAAGCAAGGATGTCTCAGGACTCTTTTTGTTTGGCTATTGTCTTTCAACTGTCTTTTTAACATTGGTTTTTGAGTCATGTTACTAGTTTCCTCAAGGATGTCCTATCAAGGATTTAGAGGAGCAATGACGTCTCATGACTCGTCTTTTATTTGTATGTTGTCTGTGGTTTGTCTCGACAAAACGACTGGGGCAATTACTGTCCTTAGTATGAGTTAAGACACTCCTTGTCTGTGACTGTCTGTTTTTCACAAATGGATGACTTTGTACACTATGGTCTATCTTATATCATAGTGTGTACTATCCATCTGTGTCATGTCCCACCCAATGATGATAACAAGCAAGTATAGCGTATTTGGCAATATATCGAAGATTATGTCTTTTTCTCAATCAATCAACTTTCATTATGTCTTTTTCTCCATCAATCAACCTCTATTATTTCTTATTAACATTTTGAGTTCATTTCATCCTAACATTTCTCTTCTTTGACATAAAGATAAAGTCATGTGATACAATAACAACATTAGATCATTTGCATTAGCATACGTTTAATAAGCATTTCATAAAGTTGCATTGCATTTCACTCATTCCATAATAGGCATTTCATCATCATAGCATACATAATGTAAACATTGCATGTACATATCGCCATCACATATAAATAAACATCATCTAGATCATTGCATTCATTATCATAAGTAAGTTAAGACATCCACATCATTATAAATGCATAACTCATAACATATAGAAACATTCATTCATTACACATGTAAATACATCATCTAGGAAACATAATCATGTAGAAATAATGCATCATCCATAGCATAGAACTGCATATCATATAGAAGCCGCCAAAATCATAATATATATCACTCAAAATAGTGTGTCACAGTACAATGTCTGAAAGTATCCATAAATAAAATATGAGCTCATAGGCTCTCTGGTCAAAATACAAATGTCTACATATGTAACCCTGTCATCGTGTCCTGCTACCACTATTGTCACATGGTGATGGTGGTGGGAAAAGACTCAAAGGTGCTCTCTACGAGGTGGAAGTCCTCTCATATGGACCTGCTCTCAAAGGTCCTACCACATCCTCAGTACTCTGTGTCCTCTAACTCCTACCCTGTGACCTCTGACTGTGCACCTTTGAAAATGCAAGAGCTCATCTCTCTGCTGGCACTGCTGGCTCATAAAGATCCCTATAATAAGTGGCTCTCTCCATCGATCTAACCAACTCCCTCACCATGCCATCAGATGAAGACCCACTGCAAAGGCGTCTAAACTCTGTGAACTGCTGCTCTATCTCATGTCTCTGAGCTATCGCCTGGTCTCTCTCCATAAGAGCACTATCCCTCTTTGGGCGAGCACTGTCCCTCTCTGCATATGCACTATCCCTCTTTGTGTAGGAATTTTCTCTCTCTAGCCTCATCGCATCAAACTCTGTTGTCATGAGTCTAAGTCTCTCCTCTAAAGCCTCCCTGTCACCATCTCTAGGAGCATCCTCCTCTCGTCTCCCCTCCATGATCCGATCTCTGAGCTCTCTCTCCTACTCCTCCATTGGTGCATCCTCCTCCATGTCATCCTCATCATCATCCTCCACATCATCCTCTCCATATCCTACCAACACACCCAGAGGGTCTATAGCCATATCTACATCCAAATCCTCTGCTACATCCTCTACTGCAACATCCACCTCTGCACGCTCCTCAACTACTACCTCCACTGCAGCATGCTCACCCCCAGCCTGTACATCCACTCCCCCTCTGATGTCTAACATCGGTACATCCTGAACCGTTGCCTCATGGATAGGTGATAGTGCACCTGCCCAACCCCCTCTTCGTCCTCTCCTCCCTCGTCTACCACCTCTACCATCACCATCTCTCCCACCAACTCTCCCCACTCTAGCACCTCCACCTCTCCGCCATCCTCTAGGCCCTGTGCCTCGTCTCTCTATAGGATCTAGATCTGTATACGGAACAGGTCGATGCTCTACCCACCATGTGTCATATGTAGCTGTCATACCTGGGTCTGCTAATCCATCTCTCCACCCCCACTGTACTGGTTGTAACGCCTATATCTCTGCCTCCGCTGTGGCTACTGGTATCATAGGTCCCCAATACGAAACCTCTCTGGACGAACACGCAAACTCTGCTCTGCTCCGAGGCTCATCCTGAACCTTGTCAAACTATCTCAGAACTCTGTCTAGCAAGTGTCGCTCAATAATGTGAACACTAGAAACAGTCCTCCCAATGAGATACTGTGTCTATCTGCAGAATGGCAAATATATATCCTCATCTACCCACTCCTCACAATCCATGTAAGGTCTCCATGTGAACTGATCAAGAATATCTAGTGCATGTCACCAATACCCTGTGTCTCCAACATGTGTCTGCGTAATTTGTCCTGTATATCGGAACACATAAGGATGTATCTTTGGTCTCTCTACAGTAACTGGAGGACAAAAAACAATTATCCTCTCCCAACTCCATACCATCAGCAGTGTAGTCCCACAGCTCAATGATTGTGCATCTCTATAGGAAATATCATGTAAATGGAAGTATAACATCCCGAGTAGACATGGACCCCATGCATACCTCATCTCACTCTCTAACATGCCAACCAACATAGCTCCCCATCCCATTGGAAATCCATGACCCCGTTTATCTGGCAGAACTATACCCCCAATCAGTGTACATAAAATACAATCAATCCTCTCGTATCTTTCTGCTAACACTGGCCATCTAATCTCATAGTGCTCGATCCTGAGCCTACTGATGTCATCCACCTGATAAAATCATGCCACCTCAGTCAATCCTCACTAGGTATCATACATAACTCGCTCTCCTCTAATAGGTAGTCTCAAAATCCTATACACATCCTCCAATGTGACAGTGGCCTCCCCAATCGATAAATGAAATGACGATGTCTCTAAATGCCATCACTCGCAAAGTGTCGTTAGCATACCCCTGTTCGCCCAAATAGTGGGCATCGACAAACAGTGGCGTAGACCTAGTCTCCATAGTAGTTGAATTTTTGCAGAAGTCAAACAATCTCTGAGATCGAATGTGTCTGGTCATGACTCCCGCGTATAAATAGGATCTAGAACCACCTGCATTTAAACCATGATGTCAAGAATTTTCAAGTTTTCATTAGAAAAAAAATTCAAAAATTTTACCAGTCAAATGCGGCTCACTTTAGCAAATGCAGTGCATTTTTGCAAATGTGTTGCACAGAGCCTCACATGCGGTGCATATTACATATGCATTGCATATTTTCCACAACCTTTGCCACCCTACTGCACATGCGGTTCACTAAACCACATGCGGTGCATTTTTCATCAACCCGCCTAACTACAACATATGCGTTTCATAAATGCATATGCGTTTCATAAATGCATATGCGGTTCACAACTACACCTGCGTCTATCCCTAATGCAAATGCATTGCATAAATACACATGCGGTGCATAATACTTCAAATGTGATCATCCCCTAAACAACCAAATCTAGCCTAAACGTGTTTTTGCAAATGCGTCGTTTCGCAGTCAGATGTGGCGAAAATGACGGCATATGCATCGTTTACGATGCACCGCATTTGCTCAATTGATTTTCTAATGCCTAAAAATACGTGCAAAATTAACTTTGACAAGTTCGTTTTCAGGTACATACTGGTGGTCCTGCGTTGGCTGGCCTTCTGAATGTCCTGATCCGATAACCTCGATGTGCAGCGTATGGAATGGGTGCCATTTCGTCAGCTATTCAGAGCAAAATCTCCTCTTTTTCTATCTCCTCTGGGTGCAAATGAATTAGGTTTAGCCCTAATTCCTATTTATAGGTGGGTTTGAAATGCCATTTCTTCTGACCTAATCTATTGGTTGTGTAATCTTTCAACTTCCAACGACCCGTATTTGTCCGTATCAACTCCAAATTCATTTTCGCCAACTCCATAGCATTTATGATTGTCAAATTGACTTATCGAGAATATTTCCTGATTTTTTTGAAACTTTCAAAAATTTGTCAATTTTCCCGAGGGGGCATACCTTAACCTGTTTCATGCTGGGGCACGATCGAGGCATATTTTCTTTGACACAACGTCGTACCAACATTTTATCAAAGAGGGGCAAACTGTAGATACCAAAAATTGGTCTAGGCCTGCAAGTACACATTCGACATAATTTTCTATAGTCTATTGTCTTGATTAAATAATGTTAATTATTTAATTAACCTTTCTAACACATATTTCCTCTATTAATTAAATATCCCTTTTTAATTAATTAATTAATTCATTATTAACCTTTATTCAACTTGATTAATTAAATAAATCGTATTTATTTAATTATGTTGTGAACTAATTAATTCTTCCCCTTTATCATACTTTTCTAACTATAATTAAATATCTTTATTTAATTATTCATTTAACCCCCTTTATCTATAATTAAATATTTATTATTTAATTATTCATTTAATCCTTTTCAAAAGTCAATTAAATAAATTATCTTTATTTATTTAATTAAAGTCTCTTATTTTCGAATGTTGAATTAAATTCATATTTAATTATTTATGTCACATTCCTCTATCATTCAGTTATCTAAGTCATTCACTCACCTTCTGACTCGAGATCTATTTTTAGTTCTCCAGTTATCTCCAAATTCAACACCTGTTTATCTCTGCGAGAAGACTCTCTGTTACAACTAGTCGATTAACTAGTTCTAACTCCTGTTTGCATTCGAATGCATTAGTCTTCGAGTTCCAACTTTGGCTTTTGCATACAAAGTCTATTTCTTCTATTTTTGGAGATTAAGATCCTGAACTTGTGTTCTAACTCACGTTCTAACTTAGTCTCTATCTTCAGTCTTTCCTGAACTCGTGTTCTAACTCACATTCTATCTAATACATAACTCACATCGCATGGCATTCATCAATCTCATTCGTCGATCTCTCTTTCAATCTGAGCAGATCGTTCGAAAACCCAAAATCTATAAAATGGCTTGTCATAATCATTATTCCTCCTCCCGAAATCATACACTTTTGAGAAGAGACTATTCTTCGATATTTTTCTTAGACACTCGACGAAGTTATACTTGCATTCAAACACAGAAATCTGAGGGAAAGAATACTGAAAAGGCAAAATGGAGAAGAACAATCAAGATAATTCGAAGGGGTGAACGCATATTCGGTGAGAGCTTTCCATTAAATTGTTTAGTTTAGTTTAGTTTAGTTTATTTCCTCATTCTTTGTTGTTAGATTTTAGATTATTGTTTAGATTAGGATTAACTTTGTTATTCTAGTTGCATATTATTCATCACATTTGAAAGATACATCTACATTTTAATCTACTATTACAAGATCTAGATATTTGAGATGTGGGAAGTAAAATTCAAACATGGATCTAATTATTTTTTCAACACTTACACAAAAATATGCCACTTATACACTAATCATCACATTATAAACAATCAAATGAAAAATAAATTTAAAATAGAAGGAATAAATTCTAAATGTATACTTTTCATTCATACACTAGTAAAAATGCCATTTAGAATACTAAAACTTAAGTTTACGTTTCCCTCGTTTATTAAAGATATATATAACCTTAGCTAAATAGATTTAAGCAAATATAATATCGTGTTTGAGTCTCTTGAAATATTGTTTGTGGCCTTATCAAAAGCTAATTAATCCATGATCCATGATTAATATAGATAATTATAAAGAAAGTTAGAACATGATTATTGATAAGCATGATTTTAAAAGTGGACCTAGTTGGGAGGGCGAAACTAAATAAAAAATCTTATAAATAAATTTCTCTTTAAAGTTGGTATAAACATTTCCATACAATTTTCAAAATTTGAGTAAATGTTAAAGGGATTTTAGTTTTCTCACAAAGTATTTATATCTTAGAATAATTGAAGGTAAATAAAATAACTAAATATCCTAGAATAAAAGAGTTGAGACAATCACAATGCTAGAGACACTTTTAAAAATTAAAAAGAAAGGGATCAAAGACTTAGCTTTGAAATTGATAATGAAATAATTTGTTGAAGACTATGCTCAATGATCCAAATCAATGCTCCATGATCAGATTTGGGACTAGTGTACTTTAATAGATTATTGAATGTTTTGTTCTTTGCTTTCATTCAATTATAAGCATGTGGAAATAATCCGTGTGCAAGTGTATATATTTAACTTTTGTCTACATAATCGACCTTTATCTATGAAAATAGTTTGTGTTCTTTGGATCACCTAGAATTCATTTGCCTTATGGATTTGAACTTGTGTGTGCAACTTGGTGACATCTACAAATTATTTCAAAGTTTTCTATGCAAGTGATATTCCTCTTAGTCAAACCCCTTGTTCCAAATCATTGATTTGAACAAGCATAAAATACATTCCATCGTTTCATCCATCTATGACTAACTTTAAATTATCCTCTTATGGTCAAATATTTTGTGCATACTTATCAACATATAATTCTATATTGTTAATTTCAATGATGAAACAATTTGCATAAGGTAGAATATCCAACTCAACACATCGAATATACATATGTGTTAGTGGTAGAGGATGCAAAAGATGTATTATCAACTAATGACACATTAGTATCACATATACTAATTAAAATTTATAAGATATCCACTAGTTGTTCTTTATCTCTAGGTATATCTAAATCGCGTGGTTGTTCAATAAGAGAATAAAAGAATGTAATCCCTAATTAATCAAAGATACATTTGAAGAAAAATGAGAGGATCATAATGTGTCTCCATAAAAAAAGTTATCTATCATAGTGATTCATATAAAAGTCCTTGGGATCTACTAAGGAAGAGCCATTAGGAGGAGAATAAAATAATGAGCAAACCATAGCCTGCGATCCATAATAAAGTGATCTATGAAATAATATGACAATGAATGGAAGGATGTATAAGAAGCTTGTCATGAAAAAAACAATTATTTAGCTCTATCAATCAAAGTATCACCAAAGACATGTATCAAAGTACTATCATCATGTGTAGAAGCATAATACAAAGATAAAATGATCTAACACATAAATTTTCATCTCCACTTCCATTAAATTAATCTACCATTGGGTATTAATAGGATATTTATCATAAACCATATTATCATGAAGCAAAGATTCATCAACCACAATATAAGAGGATAAAGAGGCATCAATATGCTCATCACTAAATATATTACTTGTAGACTATGATCTACGTGATAAAAAAGAGAGATCACCATGATCTACATAGAGAGTAATAACCTCTTACATGAAAGTGAACAAGTCTTATCATGATTGATAAAATAAGTAGTCATCGTGAAGCCCATCACTAGGATAGTCATCACAGTGAAAGGAAATAAAACATTTAACCTTTCAAATGAACGAAGGTAAATAAAATAAATAAATAATAACAAATAAATATCCTAGAATAAAATAGATGAGACAATAACAATGATAAGCACACTTTTCAAAATGAAAAACAAGAGGATCAAATACAAATTTGAAAGTGGCAATAAAATACTTTGTTGAAGACTATGCTCAATGATCCAAACCAATGCTCCATGATTAGATTTTAGACTAGTGTGCTTTGATAGATTATTGAATGATTTATTTTTTGTGCTGGTTCAATTCTAAGCATGCAAAAATAATCCTTGTGCTTGCAAATTTGACTTTTGTTTGTACAATCAACCTTTGTCTATGGAAATGGGTTGTGTGCTTTGAGTTACTTACAATTCATTTTCCTTGTGGATTTGAACTTGCGTGTGCAACTTTGTGAAATATACAAATACTTTTAGAGTTTTCTATGCAAGAAATATTCCTCTTAGTCAAATCCCTTATGCCAAATCAATGATTTGAACAAGGATAAAAGACATGTCAAGTAACCATGGAGTATGCCTAGTCTATTGCTATGATGTTGATGCTAATTGATGTTGTAATGTTGCACCATTACGCTCCTTAACTGATGATATAAATACTATGAATATTGGAGGAGTTGGATACCTAAAATTGAATCAAATTTTACCCTATTATACAATACTCTAGTGTACAAATTCAAATGTTTTGCATTCAAGTTGATAGGTAACAATTAGTTAGGAAGGGTTCAACTTTGGCCCATTTTGAATTTTAAATTTTAAGGTTCAAAGGTTAAATCCATGGTGCACATATAAACTAGGTTCAATTATGGAAGCAAAAATTTGACCTAGGGAAAGGAATGGATAAACTAAAGATTAGATCTAGATATTTGAGATGTGAGAAATTAAATTCATACTTGCATTTAGTTATTTTTCCAGCATTTACACAAAAATATGCCACTTATACACTAATCATTACATTCTAAACAAATAAATGAAAGGAAATCCAAAATGGAAGGAAACAATTCTGAGTGTATGCTTTTCATCCTTACAAATAATGAAAAGGTAATTAAAATAGTAAAACTTAAGTTGACATTTCCCTCATTTATTAAAGCTATACAAAACTTTAGCCAAAGAGATTTAAGCAAATATATTATTGTGTTTGAGTCTCTTGAAATATTGTTTGTAGTCTTATCAAAAGTTAATTAATTTGTAAGTCATGATTAATATAAATAATTATAAAGTAAATTGGAATATGACTATTGATAAGCATGATTTTAAAGTGGACCTAATTATGAAGTTACACCTAAATAAAAATTACTTAAAAATGAATGAATTGATTAATTTCTCTTTAAAATTGGTATAAAATTTCTATACAATTTTCAAAATTTGAGTGAATGTTAAAAGGTTTTTGGTTTCCTCATGAAGTAAATATATTAGAATAATTGAAGGTAAATAAATTTAAAAAAATCCTAGAATAAAATAGTTGAGACAATAATAATGCTACAAACACTTTTCAAAATTAAAAAGGAGGGGATTAAAGACCTAGCTTTGAAAGCAACAATGAAATACTTTGTTGAAGACTATGCTCAATGATCCAAAACAGTGCTCCATGATTAGATTAAGGACTAGTGTGCTTTGATAGATTATTGAACGATTTTTTCTATGCTTTGGTTCAATTCTAAGCACGTGAAAATAATCCTTGTTCTTGTAGATTTGAGTTTTGTCTTCACAATCGACCTTTGTCTATGTAAATGATTTGTGTGCTTTGGATCGCTTATAATTCATTTTCCTTGTGCATTTGAACTCGTGTGTATAACTTGGGGACATCTACATATACTTTTGGAGTTTGCTATGCAAGGGATATTCCTCTTAGTCAAACCCCTCGTGCTAAATCAATGATTTGAACAAGGATAAAAAAATGCCAAGTAACCATGAAGTATGCCTAGTCTATTGCTATGATGTTGATGTTAGCTTGCGTTGCAATGTCACACCATGATGCTCCTTAATAGATGATGCAAATACTCTATGAATATTGGAGGGGTTAGATACCTAAAATTGAATTAGGCTTTATCCTCTTATACAATACTCTACTATACAAATTCAAATGATTTGCATTCAAGTTGACATATAAATGATTGGTTAGGAAGGGGTCAACTGTGACCCATTTTGAATTTTAAATTTTAAGGTTCAAGAGTTGTATCCATGGTGTAGATATGAACTAGGTTCATTTATGGATGCACAAATTTGACCTAAGGAAATGAATGGATGAATTGCACATTAGATCTAGATATTTAAGATGTGGGAAATCAAGTTCATACATGGATCTACTTATTTTACTAGCATTTACACAAAAATATGCCACTTATACGTTGATTATTACGTTCTAAACAAACAAATGGAAAAACATCCAAAATGAAAGAAAAAAAATCTAAGTTTATGCTTTTCATTTGTACAAATATTAAAAAGGCCATTTAGAAAAGTAAAACTAAGTTGACATATCCCTCATTAAAATTATATATAACTTTAGCCAAATAGACTTAGGCAAATATATTAGTGTGTTTGAGTCTCTTGAGATATTATCTGTGGCCTTATCAAAAGCTAATTAATCATAAGCTTTGATTACTATAAATAATTATAAAGTAAACTAGAACATAATTATTGTTAAGCATGATTTTAAAAGTGGACCTCGTTGAGAGGATGAAACTAAAAATAAAAAATTCCTTATTTATAAATAAATAGATAACTTTTTAAAAATAATTGGTATTAAAAATTTCTACACAAATTACAAAATTTGAGTAAATATTAAAGGGCTTTTGATTTGCTTATAAAGTAAGATGATTCTAATGAACCTACCAACAAATATGTCTTGTTGAATACAAGATCCTCAACACTAGAAAGAATAAGGCCATGTAACTTTGATGAAATAAATACCCTCCTAACAAAAGAAATATAACTTAAACTCATATTTCCAAATCAAATATTAAAGAGCTTTTGATTTGCTTATGAAATAAGATGATTCTAATGAACCTACCAACCAATGTCTTGTTGAGCACAAGATCCTTAATGAGACCACATAATTTTGATGGAATGAATACCCTTCAACAAAAAAAAACAGATAAAGTAATCTCAAATTCCCAAATCAAATGAGAAAAATTTGAATTTAACATAAAATCGCCATAAATAAATATTTGGAGTAAATGAAAATCCACAATGATATTGTGATTTTAATGAGGTGAAAGCGAAAGAGAAGCTGAAGCGTGCCCACATGCAATCCATGTGGGTGTGCAAGGGAAAGCACTCATTACCAAAATGGTCCACACGGAGAGCAAACCCTTCTGCCCCCAAAAGTAAACGCAAAATTAAGTAAAAAGAAAAAAAAGAAAAAAGCCCTAAACGTCCCCTTCTAAAACCCACCCTTGAATTACAACGGTAATGACAAAGAACACGCCGTTTAATGCCAGTCCCAGCCAACTCATGAAATGCATCGGATGCCCCATTAAATAAAATTTAGCCACTTTTTATTATTTAATTTAAAGAAAAACCTTTTTAATTCCCAAAGTTGGGTAGGCTGGGCTTGGGCCCCATGAGACAGCCCTATATTTGAGGCCACAATCCTCTCCACAATCTCCTCACTCTCAAACTCCACAACTTTGAAGCCCATCTCCTCTCCCATTTCTACGCCTTACACAGAGAAAGCAGGGAGCGAGAAGGAGAAGCACCATTACAGCCAAGCACCAGAAGCAGAAGCAGCATTGTCTTTTGGGTTTGCATTCAGTGGTCCAGTGTTCGAATCCCACCATCAGATCAAAAAATGGCCAGATCTGCGATTGTAGTACTTGTTCTCATGGCGCTGGTTGCGCTTTCTACACAGCAGGCTCCTACAGCGACACCTACAACTTCACCGGCACCTAAGGCAGCGGCCCCTGTTACCACCTCTGCTCCTCCCACTGTCACCGCCACTCCCCCCACCACCACTGCCACGCCACCTGCAGCAGCACCAGTTGTATCCTCCCCACCCGTCGCTACCCCTCCCACCGTCGTCTCTACTCCTCCCGCCGCCACCCCTGTTGCCACTCCTCCCGCTGCCACCCCTCCCACCGCCACTCCTCCCGCTGCCACCCCTCCGGCCGCCACTCCCCCTACTGCCACCCCTACCGCTACCCCTGCCGTCACTCCCGTTGCAGCTACACCTGACGTTGCCACCCCTGCGTCAACGCCGACCGCAAGCCCTCCCGGCCCTACCACCGCCACCCCTTCCCCTGTTGCGTCCCCTGAAGCCGCTTCCAGTGGCGGATCCATGGTTACTCTGGAGAAAATGGCCGTGTTTGCAGCTGCTGGCGCCGCCGCTTTCTTCCTCTTCTGAGCTCCAGGATCGCCGCTTAGTGTGTGTTTCTTTTTTGGTTAGTTTTGTTTCAGTAGCAGGTTAGATTTTAGATCCGACATTATTATTTTTGTTGTGTGGATCACTTTCAGATCACACAACATTGGCTGGTTAGTTTCTGCTACTCTGCATAAAACATCTTGTATTGTTGTTGATGTTGTTATTAGACCGACATTGCTATTATTCTTTCGTCTCTGGTGCTTCCACTCGAGATCCATTATTGGGCCCTCCATTGTTGTATGATATGGGTCACTTGTTTATTGTTTTTATGTAGAGACTGTTTTGATTATTCGGAATAAATTTATCTGCATTTGGAAAAAAGATCAGCTCATGAAATGTGGGTTTTCTCTGTTTTTGTTAATTTCTGTTCAACACTGTTTCACGGCAAAATGAAATGCTGTAGATCCTATTTTGTTGGATCTCTTTGCTTAGGTAAAGGACCAATGTGTAAAGGATCTCTTTGCTTATAGGTGAAGGATCCATGTGATAACAAAGCCTGGAAACAACTTACTGTTTATGGAACAACTGTAAAGTTAAAGCTGACATTACTGAAAATGATAGTTGGATTCCAGCCAAAAACAACTGTAGTTTTTTAGATGGGTGTTAGTCTAAATCACATGTACAGTACATGTTAAATGGCTTTAATTTGTTTGGTTGTCAAATAATTGGATGTGTGGTTACCAGCAGATCAAGTACATTCCAAATGGAACAATCATTCATTGATATTTTGTAGTGGCCATTCATGGCTTTATGCTTTTCTTTGAAAGGTATGAGTTGTGTCCTTTGCGTATATGATGTCTTTCTCTTACAAAGATGACTGGTGTCAGGCTTTGGGAAAATCTACTACAAAATGTTCCATGATAAAATTGTGCCCAGTTCAAGAAGGTTTAGTGAAATGACAAAAATAATAGTTTTTCATAGGTTAACCTGAACCAGTAGCAGGTGAAAAGCATCAAAGAAAAAATATTTTTGTTTTATAGAAAGTAAAAACAGTGAAAGGATTCTTCCTCTTTCTGCAATGGGTGACAGGGTTTGTATGTCAATTATAATGTAATGGGACCCCACTTTCTCACTTTTAAAACATGCAAAACATTGGCTTTGAATTATTGCATGTTTTAGCTAAGCCATTGTAAACATATGTGGGATTTGTAATTTAGATTTTAAAATGTTTTTCAAACAAATGTTGTAGGAGATTTTTAATCTTCAAGACCATTTGATTAAATTCATCCTTTCCGTCCATCTATGACTAACTTGGAGCAACTTTTGACTTATTAATCTTAAAAAACATTCTAGCCAAATTCCTCCCTTAAATTAGATTTCCTAATCTGATTTTCTACTTAGTATTATAAGGATATAGAGTAGAAATGAGGTTGTTTGGTATCATATATCTTGATATTTAATACTGAACTTTTATCTTATATTTTGAATATAGTTGAAATAAATGAGAGAAATTAAAGTACTGAAAGATATCAAGTTTCCACAATCCATCTAGTAGTTCTAATAAAATTTCTGGATTTGATTGTGTTTTAATTTTTCACATCTACGTTTAAAAAAAAAAAAAATACAATCAAATCCAGAAATTTTATCAGCTACAGATTTTATGTCCATTTTAAATTACAATGATTGATGATGGTAGTTTGTACAAAAGAATAGGTTGATTAATGATGTTTTTTAGAAAATAAAAACAAGCATGATAATAAAAGTAGTTATAATATAAACATTTATTGGTACAATTTTCTGCAATCAACAGAATAAATATTGAATTTATCGATATAGGTGGATCCAACTAGGTGGGGGGTGCTTACAATTTGACACTTGGAAAAGTAGTTATAAAAGTTAAATGATGAAGTTGTCATTATATATATCCATTTCACATCATAATTATTGATGTGCTTAGTTTGGTACATAAGATATGGTTGAGTAATCATATACTTCAAGAAATGAAGAGTTTGAAGATAAATGTAGTTATAATAGTAAGAAAATAACTCTCATTGATGTAGTTTGCTCAATCAATAGAATAAATATTAAATTTATCCATGGATCCAATTGCGGTTCATTAATCATTACGCGTTCACTTCTTGTTCATCTGAAAACTATTGAAAACATTTTAAATTTTTGTGGGTTTTTATTGTTTGTCGAATGAACGGTATTGACGAAGTGGTAAAGGATGAAGGTTTTAAAACACCCTTTTACAATTTAGTCATTACATTGTTTTAATTATGCCAATAAAATTTTACAAATTACACAAATATATGTTCACTATTGAATGTGTAGTTGACAAAAAAAAAAAAAAACACATTGAAAACTATTGAAAACATTTTAAATTTTTGTGGGTTTTTATTGTTTGTCTATGGGATGAAGATTTTAAAACACTTTTTTACAGTTTAGTCATTACATTGTTTTAATTATGCCAATTTTTTTTGACAAATTACACCAATATATGTTCACTATTGAATGTGTAGTTGACAAAAAAAAATCAAACACATTGAAAACACCTTTTTAACTATTGAAAACATTTTAAATTTTTGTGGGTTTTTATTGTTTGTCTAATGATCGATTATGGCGAAGTGGTAAAGATGTATGGGATGAAGGTTTTAAAACACTTTTTTTTAATGTTCACCTTTGCTTTTAAATACCGAGAAGCCAATTTTTTCTTTTTAAGGTCCTAACTCGCTTATGAAGAAGCCCAAAATAAACCGAATTAAAGTGGTTGTGCTAAATCTTGAGATTTTACACAAAAAAACAGTTATAAATTAATTATAAATGAAACTTTATAATAAAAAGTTGGTTTTTTCTCATTGTACATAGTTGATGTGATGGTTTTGTACAAAGGATAGAGTTGAGTAATGATCTTCCTTAAGAAATTAAGAGTTTGAAGATGAAAAGTAATATCATAACTTTGAAGATAAAAGCAATAAAACAACTTTATTTATTGACGTAGTTTGCTCAACCAATAAAATAATTATTAAACTTGTCCATAAATCTTGGGATTTTACACCAAAAAGTAGTTATAAATTAATTATAAAGGAAACTTGATGATAAAAGTTTTTCTTTTTTATTGTACATAGTTCATGTGGTAGTTTTGTAGAAATGGTAGGGTTGAGTAATAATATTCTTTAAAAAATTAAGAGTTTGAAGATAACAGTAATTATAATAGCAATAAAATAACTTTATTTTAATTGATATCGTTTGATCAATCGATAGAATAAATATTAAACTTGTGCATGTAGGTGGATCCAAATTAGAGTGGTTGTGCTAAATCTTGGAATTTTGCACCAGAAAAGTAGTTATAAATTAATTATAAACAAAACTTGATAAGAGAAGTTGGTTTTTTTTCATTGTGCATAGTTGATGTGGTATACAAAAGATAGGTTTGAACAATGATATTCTTTAGTAAATGAAGAGTTTGAAGATAAAAGTAATTGTAATAGCAATAAAATAGTTTGCTTAGCCAATAGAATAAATATTAAACTTGTCCATGTAGTTGGATCCAATTAGGGTGGATATATTAAATCTTGGGATTTTACACTTCTAAGAAAGAATGGATTGAGTAGTGATATTCCTTAGAAAATGAAAAGAAAGTAGGGTTTTAGCAATGAGAAAAGGTGTAAAAATAATAGAATAAATATGACATTCATAAATTGAATTCAATCCAACCAATAAAATATAGTTGTTGATGTGGCATAAAATCATGAAGGGAATGCCATGTTACTTTTTATCAACATAGGTGTCGATGTGCATGGTTTTGTACTTAAAGCAAGAGAGGGGTATGATAATGTCTTACTAAATGCAAAATGATTTTGGCAATAAAAGTAGTTGCACAATAGGAGCAATATAATGAATATTGCGTCATTAGTATCCTAGTCCAACAATTAAAATAAATACTATACTTTCTCATGTATTTTGATCCAACTAGGTGGAGTGCGTGATGTGTGAAATTAAGAGAGTTGTTTAAACAATTGAATTGGAGTTTTTGTGTTTTTCATTATATGCCCATTTCACATCATAGTTGTTAATGCAGTAGCTTTGTACAAATATGGTTTGAATAATGATATTCCTCACAAAAAAAATGAGTTTGATGATAATTTTTTAATAATAATAGAATAAATAATGCACCCATTGATGTAGTTTGCTCAAACAATCAATTAAAGATTAAATGTGTCCATGTAGTTGGATACAACTATGTGGGGGTGCTTGGGATTTGGCATTAGAAAAACAATTATAAATAAAGTTTGATGATAAAAGTTGGGCTTTTTTCATCATATGTGCCCACTTTTCATCATGGTTGTTGATGTGGTTGTTTTGTAAAAAGAATGGGTTGAGTAGTGATATTCCTTATGAAATGAAAAAGAAAATGTGGTGTTGAAGATTATAATAATTATAAAAGTAGTAGAATAAATATAGTTTGATGATAAAAGTTGGGTTTTTTTTCATCATATGTGCCCACTTTTCATCATAGTTGTTGATGTGGCAATTTTGTAAAAAGAATGGATTGAGTAGTGATATTCCTTATGAAATGAAAAAGAAAACATGGCGTTGAAGATGATGATAGTTATAAAAGCAGTAGAATAAATATTTCATTCATCAAATAGTTTGATCCAACTAATATAATACATATTGCACTAGTCTTTGTAGTTTGATCCATATTGCTTTCTATCACCATGGTTGTTCATGTGCATGGTTTTGCACTTAAAGCAAGAGTTGGGGATGATAATTTCTTATGAAACAAAACATGGTTTTAGCAATAAAAATAGCTACATAAGCAATAAAATAAATATTGCTTCATTAGTATTTTTTACTCAACTCATAAATAAATACCCAATTTACATATTTATTTTGATCCAATTAGGTGGAGTGTATGGTGTGAAATTATGTGTTTTCCAATTAGATAAGACAATTGAGTTAGAATTAAAGGAATATTTAGGATTTTTTACTATATGTGCCCACTTCACATCATAGTTGATGTGGTAGTTTTGTACAAAAGAATGAGTTGAGCATGATATTTCTTAGGATAAACAGAACATGTTTTTATGTTAAAAGTACTTTTAAAATTAATAGAATAAACATTGCATTCATCTATGTATTTTGGTCCATCTAATAAAAACACCACATTTGTCCATGCAATTTGATTTAATTATGCAAAGCACATGATTGTAAGGAAATATAGACAATTCCCTACATTAAATTTATTGGAAGATGTGTCACAAGTTATTTGATTTATACAAATTTCAACAATATTCTAGCATAAGCCACACATAACAAGAAAGAAAGAAAGAAAGAACAATTACATAAAAGAGATAAACTAATAAACCTTGGGAAAACCCTTTAGTTAAAGACTTGCCTCCAAAGTTTTAGGATTAGGTGTACTCACCTTCCATATTCCAAGGTCTACTTAACTATTTATAGGTGGGTAAATAACTTATGTACCTTTAGGGATCATGGAGTAGACAAATAAGACACCTATTTATTATTCTCTAGGGAACTGGAAATATTGTTGTAATGAAGCATTGATGAGGGATTATATAGTCAACTTGTAAGAACATATTCTATTATTAGATGAAATACAAGTGTAATTAGTGCTTCATGAGAACTACTTGGGAGTTACATATGCCAACTTGCATGATAGAGGTAAACTGTGCTTTTGTGGGGTATTACATTCTATTTTGGAGGCAACTCTCTTGTAGTGGGTTGCGAGAATTCTTATCATTGTATTTTGGGACCTCATTTATATTTTTTGGTGGGTTTGTAGGCTTCTTTAAATCTATATGTCGAGGGCTTGAGATGAAGGCATTATGGAGTGCATATCACAAGGTTATGTTACTAGTTTTCTCCTAGGTTACAAGTGTTGATCTCCATGGAATGCAATTATGGTGTTGGGAATACATTGACTTCATTATGCTTTAGAAATTAAGCTTTTTTGAAAAGGTCTTCTTAGAGTATACTTGTATATTTCTTATTCTTGTGTTGGCATTTTCTCTCTCTCTCTCTCTCTCTCATTATTCTAAGTGCCATTTTACAACTGTTATGTTATTGATTTTTTTTGTAGATTGGTTTCTATAAATTTCTCTTGATAATATCAATGTGGAGATATCTACATTTATAGTAATTAAGCTTAATTTTGAGTAAAAATTGTTAAGGGGTTTGTGGACATATTCCCTTAGATCCGGTATCATAGTAGTTGGTTGGTTTTGTGGGTTGCATGTGCTCATATGTTCTTACATGTGGGTTGCATGTTGCATGTGATGGATTTATCATAATTTGAGTTTTCAGGTATTCCTTGATTTCTATTTTTTAGTCTAGCAAGCTTGTAAGAATTTGTATGAAGTGCTGAGCTAATTATTGATCCTTTTTTAGAGATAGTTTTTTAGTGGATCTTGTTTTATTTTAGGAAGAGGTATGGAAAGCACTTGTAGAGTGGTAGAGGTTTAATAGAACCAACATTGGGCTTTGGGTGCTCAAGGTGGAAGATCTTGGATTTGGTCATGTGTTTGCATGTTACATGGTTATGACCTAGAGCTCCTATTTGATAGTGTGTGGACTATCTTCTAGTGTGGTTTTTGTGTTCTTTTACCCTATAACTATGTGTAATGGAAGAGTATTCATGTTGGGTGCCTATCTTTGGTCTCTCACACGGGAGAGTATTGGTTGTTTGGTCTAGTTTTTGGAGTGCTTATGTTAGGTGCTTAGCTTTAGCCCTTGGCATGAAGAGCACTAGATGATTAGCCCCTAGATACATGTAGGTTGTGGAGTTGTTCTTTTGGTGACCTACAAGCTCTTGGGAAACATTGTTCCTCTATTTTCTATTTACTTGATGAAGGTTGTGAGTTGGCATTTTGGTGGCTTGGAGTTCCTAGAAAAACTTTGATCCTTTTGAATATTTGTACTTGCATGTTGCACATTCATGTCACTTGGATCTAATGAGGTTTAGTGTGATATATGGTTATATATGTGTGATATTCTATTATTTTAGTTTATAGATTTAGTGTTTTTAGATTTATGGGTTCTTTAGATGATTAATGGATTCAAAAGTATATAAATGTTTTTTCGATGAAATTTATAATTTTACGATATGTGGTTATATATGTGTGATATTCTATTATTTTAATTTATATATTTAGTGTTTTTAGATTTAGGGGTTCTTTAGATGATTAATGGATTCAAAAGTATATAAATGTTTTTTCGATGAAATTTATAATTTTACAAGTTTTACATGTTAATAAAAAAATTCACTTTGTAGATTTGTAGGAGACTGTGTTTTAGATTGTAAATTTTAAATATTTTATGGATAAAGATAGTTTTAGATTTGCACGCATGCTTTGTGAATGGTTTGAGGAAGTGTTTTATTGCTTTCTTATATGTGAAAGTGTTTATGTGTGATTGGTTACTTACTATTTTTGTGGTGATCCTTTTTGGCTTATTCAACTATAGTTGCTCTATTATAGATTTACAATGATTTGAATCTAGGTTTTGATATGATGTGTCCAGTATCATGGGGAATCTACACATTATCTTTAATACGATTATTTTACTATATGGGTAGACTATTTTTTGAAGGGGAATCTACACAAAATCCAAAAAACAACCCAATTACAACCAAGCTACCCTACTATAATATCCACCTAACAAAAATAGCCAACCCAAAACAACCAAAGGATTAGTTGCCTACATCACACCATGCCTTTGCGTAGCAATCCTCACACCTAAAAAATGTGTATTAAAAGCCTATACATTTTTAGGAAAACCTCTCTTCCTTCTTTAGATGATATTCTAGGGCACATCATTATCTAAGTCTCAAACTAATGGGAGAGGAGAGGAGAAACCTCTACTATCACCTTCACTTGATCCACCACATGTAGAGAAGAAGAGCATCCATTTGAAGAAGACATAAGATGTATAGAAACCAAAGGAAAGAAAGGAACACTGGTTCTACTGATACACTCCCTAAATGTATCAGGATCAGAAGAAGGAGCAACTACTAGAATAGGGTTAGGAGAAGTTGATTCATTACGAAGTGAAGAAGGTGACAAAGCTACACCAACCACAAAAGGATCCACACCTTGAGCAATTTCATCAAAGTTTGAAGAAGCCACATGAGCTCAACAATCCTTAGAGTAAAAAAAGTCACCAAAAATCAATTGCTCCAGATGGGAATTCTACCACCAAGTAGTTGAACCAACCACCCTACAATGAGAGTGTGGGCAATCAAAAGTAAGGTGACTAGTAGAAAAGCATTTTTTTATAATGGAAGGGAAGAACCTCATAATTGAGAAGATGATTTTAGAGCCTATCCTCATATAGAGGAGATTTTCTACCCTTGAGTCTTGAGACAAGAAATATTCTTCAAGGAGAAAATGGTCCTCAACTACTCAAGACTACCTCAAGAAACGAAGCTCTAGTGGCAAGGTAAAAAGGTGAGAGTTCTAGAATTAAAAGAGTGGGTCACAGAGTTTTTTCGATAGACTAACAAGTTCTCAGCTAAAGGATATTCCAACATGGCACACGTACGATAGTGTCATGCTGGCATCCTAGAGGTGCGTTGGCGTCTCGTACGAACCAAAAATTGAGAATATCATAGAAAATAACTTAAGCGACTATTGTTGTTTTAACTGCTAAGAACTCTTAGAATGTAGGAAAATAACAAACTATAACAATGAGTAAAATAAAGTAAACTAAGTGAAATATAAATGATAAAGTGAGGGAATAAGAGATAGAAAATGCTCACAATAGACCAAGTAATGAAGCCTCCAACAAATGAATATCTTTGATTCCTGCACACATAAGACCGAGGAAAATTGTTGGGGTTGTTTAGAGGCTTGTCTCACTCAAACCCCCATTTTGGTGTTCCCACCTCCATAGACAACTAGATAGATAGATAGAGAAAATATAATTAGACAACAAGGTATAAATGCATAGACAAGGGATGTGAGAAATCCCAGGATGCTCAAAGACACAAGACAAGAGATAGATATCACTTGCAAGGCTTGAGGAAGCCAAAGAAAGAAAGAGTGAAAGAGATAGTTGCAAGAGCCAAGAGAGTTGTAGAGAATATTGTAAGAGCTGGAGACTGTTGTAGCAAGTTGTAAAGAGTTATGCAAGCAAGAAAGAACGAGAACAAGAAGAGAGAATGAGAGCCAATGTGCAAGAAAGAGCTAGAGAGAATAAGGGAATTCAAGAGAGAAACCAAGAGAGGAATGAAAATTCCAAAGAGAGACAAAGATGAATAAAAATGTAGATTTAAAAGAGAAAAGAGGAGGCAAAAGAAGTTTCTCGATCCATTACAATGCGTCTTGAGCCGTTACCACCGAAAAAGGTAAGTGACAAGTGGCAACACACTCAAAAACAACCATTTGAACGTTGAAATGTCGTGGGATGCAAGCATGGCGCGCGAACGTCCGTGTGGTGCACTAGTGTCTAGAAAAATCATGCTATAAAATGGCAGGAACAAGAAAACACAAGGTTTGACATAAAGTTGATGTGTAAAGGTAGTTGTCGAAAAGGGCTTTTGAGCATCCTAAGAGGGGAAAATTTTGATGCAAGGGTTTAAATTATCCTACACAAAGGCTAAGGGAGTGGAAACTAAAGTGGATGCAAAAGTGTAGGTGAAATTTCAAGGGGTGCAATTTTATGACACTACACCTCCACCATAAGGATGATGTCCTTGGGGAAATCCTTAGAAATATCAATTCCAACTAAGATATGAGTAAAGATGGCGTGGCCAAAATTTGAAGCAACAACAATCCTAATAAAATGGCCAATTGTGTTGCCAATATCTTGAAGGCAAGATAAATCCCAAAAATGGAGAGGGAGATTAAATAATTTAACCCAAACATGCATGATATTGAGGGGTTAGAAAAGAGGGTTCAATGAAGGGAAATTAGTCTTGAGTGAGGGAATTTTGACACCATATCCATAGTTTACCATCTACTATCACCTCCTTATTCATAGTTGATTAAAAATTCACAATGAAAAACCCCTAGTACAAGGATAGAGATCAATTTTGTGTTCCATGAGAGGCCTTTAGGACTATAGAAACCTTTGATGTAAGTCAAGAAGATAGGACTGTACCTAATTAAATATGAAGATTAATCCAATAGTAGAAAAATATTTTGCATCATCAATCACATCTTATCCCTAAATGAGGACAGGGGAGGATTGCTAACATGACAAAGACTTCTTGCAATGCATAAGATAAGTAGAATAGACCCCCAATCTATCCAAGGTAGTGAATAACCCCTAAACCAAAGTAAAATCCATCTTTTATCAAACACCATGGGGGGTGCCTCAATAGAATGAACCACAACAAGAGAGGCCACCATAACTGAAGGAGACAAGCCTAAAGATGCACTATGACCAATGGTGACCACTGCAACAAAATAAATACCCTTTTAATCACACAAGAAAAAAATAGGAACAAAGTCATTGTTGACCAAAGCCTCATTATATCTTGATGAAGCAAGGATTGATGGGAAATACTCAATTGAATCCAACATCATGTTTCCTAGAGCACTCAAAGTGGAGCCATTCTATAAATTTAATTTTCTTGTTACTAAGTAGTGTTTGTTGGAGTAATCAGGATAATCACTTGATAATTAATTAATTATTAAGTCCCTTATTACTTTATTCACTTAAGCTAAAATTAGGAGTGATTTTTTATTATTAGTTTGAACTAAATATAGGACAAGTTGTCTCATTGCATGAGATTAGAACACTTGTCACTATCTTGTCAAATCCCCATCTAGGGTTTGTTTTTGCATGCTTTTATAAAGCTTGCACATTCATTGTAATAATTTAATTCAAAACCATTCAGGTTAATACATTGCACATATCAGTGCTCTTTTGGATTCAATCTTTTCTCTCTCGGTTGCATAGCAAATTAGTTGCTTTGATATCTTGCTTGTGAGAGACATTTTGGTTGTAGGGATTTCTAGGAGTTGTGGGGTTCACTATCAACTCCAACATGGTATCAAAGATTCAAATTTGTAGCTTCATGTTCAAATATTGAGAAAACTGGCCCTGAGAGAAAAATTGGCTCATCTTAAGGCAAAACGAGCATCACCATTCTGTCAAGAACGGTTGAAAACATAAAGAATGCCTGTCATTTCATCAATTATTGAGCAGTTGCAACAAAAGGAAAAAACAATTAAGGGCACATAGATCTGTATAGATCCAGGCCTTGTTTTGCCTCGATTCACATGCATAGGTACAATAGGGTTCTCTGGTTTTAAAAAATAAATTAATCCATTGATCCAAAAAAAGGAATTCAGGGTTTTAAATTTTTTTACCTACAAAAAATCAAAAGCTTTTTAAAAAAAAATCATCAAATTGCTAGTTTTTTTTTTTTAAAAAGCAGGTTTAAAAGCCTACACAGGAAGTCACATCCTGCATAGACCGTACATCCTGTAGCATGTCTAATCATAGGCCACGAGGCCCATCCACTAGCAGGTGATGATTTTCATAGTGGTCGAAGACCACTTTAAAATTTTGCGGCCTCTGCAAAAATTTTGGGCAGCATCCAAACAAAGCCGACAAAACTTCAAGCAGTGGCACTCACACAAAATCCAACCGACACCCAAAAAAATCGATGCAAAAATCAAACCAGTGCAAAAAATTCCCGGCAGGTCAAAAATTCGACTAGGAATATTCCATGCGAACAACAAATATTCCAACAAGTGCACTTTTTGGCACCCTTAAAGTTCCGGCAGATGAAATCTTTTAAGATTCCTATGAATATTCTTGCAAGATTCTAACAAATCAGAATTTTTAAGGTAATCGATTTTTTTTCCAAGCAGGGTCATTTTTTTGTGTTGACATCTAACGGTCGTCAAATTTAAGCAAGTTCTTTTCTGACATCAGCATTATGTCACATTGACATCATCATATGACTGGTCTCTTTGTCCCCCTCCTAACCCCCATTTGCCCTAAAGGCGTTGTTTTTTCTTTTTAGCATAACTTGGGCATACGATGTCAAAATCGGGCAAACGAGATATCGTCGAAAAGCTGGTTCCATGAACTTTTCAGTGGCACAAGTATCATTATCAAATATTTCTTTTATTTCCTATTATTCTCAGTTAAATCCAAATCTTTTGAGCTCACAACTTTTTGCTTGTATCTTTGATTTTCATGATTCAAGCGGTGTTGGAAAGGTATTTTAGAGCTCTTCATATCTTATCATGCACTTTTTCTAGAATCTTCCCTAGGTACATTTTATTGAGTATTTTTTGTTTTCACATTCTACTTAATTACTTGGATGTCTTGGTACTTGGAAAGGATATGTTTGTGTGATATGACATCATTTGATCTGCTTTATTAGTACTGAGGTTTTTAGTCTTTGATTATTTCATTTGAGTGAGTATCATAGGTTTTTTGTTCATCCTTTTGTGATCAACTTGGATAAGGGTAACTATGAGTCTTGAGTCTTGGAGAAATGACATCCTAACACATCTTAGGTAGATTGACATTTTACCTTTTCTGTATGGACTCCTACCTACACCAGACACACCAGGGTGTTTATCAGCATGAGATATCATCAACGATCATATTGTAGGGGTTATATTTTCTAGTGTTGATCTTGACACTATGTATGTTGTATCGGATATTGAATGTCCCCACATACTTTGGACACGACTTTGGGAGATCCATGGAGACCCTCATATCTCTCCATACCCAAAGGATCCTGTTGCAGATTATATCATCCCTCTTGCAGATGCAGTACCCTTTGATGATGATACTTTAGAGGAGCTTGAGTATATCATAGGTCTTTCATGTTCTGATGGTTCAGAGACTTGTCTTCATGTTCCCACTCTACAAATTGAGACTACATCACCTTTTGTTTTTCCTGATCAGTTTGACATCGCCACATCTTTGGCCCCTATTGATTTAGTGCAGCAAGACATCATACATCTTTCAGACATAGCTACTTGGGATTCATATCTTACAAACATATCATCCTTGTTTGTAGAGTCTCGTATTATAGATTTGGAGGATTACTTTGAGGACATTCATCTCCTCTTTTTTGACAACCACATCAACATTGTTGGCCCACCATCTTCATCACCTTTGTAGCTTGTTCTATATAAGTCTTCATAGGATTATGGATCGACATCATTGCTTTTTGACATGTGGATACGTGAGCAGTTTTTAGAGGCACACATCATTTGGATTTGGATTCCAAATTCACTGCCAATCGCTAGTGGATCTATTTCTTCCCAAGGGGAGAAATTTAGTTTGTAGGTAGTGGATCATATTCTATCTTCAAATGTTAGTCATTGGCACAAGAGCTCTTTCTTTAGGGGGGATTCATATCCTCTTTTTCTCTCCCATATTGAGGGGACATCTAGTGTACTTGCATGATAGAAGCATTCATTTGGGGGTCACATTGAGTCCCCCTTCTATCCTTTCATATTTAGTGCAAACATTTCTTTTTCTCTTTTTTAGAGAGGAGTTTTTCCCATGTGGTTTTCTCCTTTTCTCTAGTTATGAGAGATTCATTCATTTTGTACATGGGTACCTCATCAGGACTTGTATCTGGGACCCATCATGCATCCATCATTGCGTTCTACATCAGGGTTTTATAGCTTCTCCCTAAGTTGATCTTAAGGGGGCACTAGAGTAATCAAGATAATCACTTGATAATTAATTAATTATTAAGTCCCTTATTACTTTATTCACTTAAGCTAAACTTAGGAGTGTTTTTTATTATTAATTTGAACTAAATATATGACAAGTTGTCTCATTGCATGAGATTAGAACACTTGTCACTATCTTGTCAAATCCTCATCTAGGGTTTGCTTTTACATGATTTTATAAATCTTGCACATTCATTGTAATAATTTTATTCAGAACCATTCAGGTTAATACATTACACATATCGGTGCTCTTTTGGATTCAATCTTTTCTCTTTTGGTTGCATAGAAAATCAGTTGCTTTGATCTCTTGCTTGTGATAGGCATTTTGGTTGTAGAGATTTTTGGGAGTTGTGGGGTTCACTATCAACTCCAATAGTGTTGAATATATTTATTATATTGTTTGAGATTTGTGAGCTTTATGGTTTTTTGGTTTTAGTTAAAGAATTGAACATGTCTATTCTATCACCTTTGGGATGTCATACATATGGATTTTGTGGGTTATTTGTACATGCACATTGCATGAAAAAATAGTTGTGGATCTTTAAAGTGCTATTAGTATCATGTGTGTTGGAGGGTCTTGTTGTATATAGTTCGATGACATGGAATGGTTGATTTTTGTTTGGATTTTCATCCATGTTAGTGCAATGGTATGTTCACTAAAGTGATAAATGGAGATGGATTCTTGGAGTACTAATGATTCCTATTGTAATACTTTGGGTCACTTGCAATTGTATTTTTGGATCATGTAGAAATTATTTATGCTATCATGATAGGCTCCAAATCACATTTTAGTGGGAGTTTTGCATGGTTACATAAAGTTATCTTCTTTGTTTGGAGATCATGGTTTCACTTTTCCCTTTGGGATATCCTAGTGTTGCAATTGAGATCTTTGATTATATGAGGGCCACATGTGATCTTCAATTAGGAGATGTTTATCATGGTGCTATATGTAGCTCTAGATCACTTTTTGTGAGAACTTCAATAGTGATGTGGATTATCACCTTGTGATGAATGATCTTCTATCGTGGATGTTGGTGTCATGAGGATATCTTGTTTCCTACTTCATGTGAGCAACACAAATTTGTTGGAATTTTTGTTATATTGATAGAGGATGATTAGCTTCATTTAAAAATATAAATAAATTGTTTCCATAACGAGCTCTTGGAGTTCTTGGTTTATAATTTGTCAATTTTATATAGATGATCCTTGGTTTAGAGCATGGTGTTATTGTTCCATGATAGAATATCAATTACTTGTTAATGTTTTGGCATGATGTGGATGAATTTGAGCATAAATTTAAATTAGAGATAATAATATTCTTTGATGAAGATGTAAATCGTGGAGCCATAAGGAGTTCCTAGAGTTTTCACTCTTTCCCATTCTGTATTGGTAGCATTGGTCATGATTTAGGAGGAAAATCTACTAGAGATGAGTGTTGTGATAGTTTTACTTTGTAAAATTTTGGTTCTTGTAGATTTGTAGTTGGAAATTGGCTAGCATGGGATGATAAGTTATGCACCTATACTAGATTTGGGCGAGGTTGGTAAAGTGAGTCTCTTGACTTGGTTTTTTGAAGAAAGACCAAGGAGCTTACACCTAGAGCTACATGTGAGTTCAACTTGGACTTTTTGAGGATATTAGGATTCACAAGAACAATTCCATACCCTATTCTAAGGAGGTCTACTTCAAGTGAATCATTTGATAGGTATTTCCCACTTGGTTTTTAGATGCATTATTTATTTTTGTCTTATATTCTCATGAATGAATATTGAGTTATGATTTTATTTTTGAGGACTTGTTTGAGCAATTGGTGCATGATTATGTTTTATTTTGTCTCCTCATGTTTGGGTCTTAAAATGTGGTTTTTAATTCTATTTTGAAGAGTACAAGAGATGTTTAGTGGCTTTGTGAATGCTTCCTTTCTATATGTATAGTTATTTGTTTGATCTTACTTTAGTCTAAGAATATTACATCTATTGCTACTTTGTTTGACCTTGGGGTTTAATAGTTAGATGTTGATAGATTTTTTATTTGGGTTATTAGATTTGAAGGTCTTATCACAACTTGAACACTAGTTGTTGTTGGGGAATGGCATAATTTAGCTTTCAATATATCCTTTGTAGTAGTTTTATTTGTAGATAAGTGGGTATTCTTCAAGACTAGATGTTATAGAGGACATTAACCACATCCTTTTTGTGAATAATATTGATCATGGAATTTTGAAATCTATGGTTGGTTCTAAATTAGGCATTACCCATGTAGTGGGAGTTCTAGGATGTACATGTGTTGATTGTTGGACAATTTTTATTTGACTATAGTATAAAAGGGTCTTTAGCTTTATTTCACGTGTGTGTTTGCCACTTTGAGGCCTACTTTGTGTAGGAAAGTGTATATAAAAATACTTGTGATTATAGATTGTGTTGGATATGTAGATAAACTAAGGTCTATATGTGATATTCTTACCCTATTTTGAGGTGGAATTAATTGGATGTGCTATTGATAAGTTATGCTCACTATTATAGCTATTGGATGGAGTATATGGAAAATAACTAGCCTTATTCTAGAGGAGATGGACTTCAGTGATTTTGTTCAAGTTGAAGCACGATGCAATGGTTTATGTGATATTAATATTATAATATTGGTTTAGGTTTCTTATCTTTCATGCTTGGGCACAATGGAGGATGTGAGTGTTGTGGTCAATATGGTGATCACTCAAGATGGATGTTGAACATTAATTAATTGAACCTATGAATATAAATGAATTAATTGAGGCTATGTTAATTCTATCTCTAATGGTTATTTCTTTTTGTTAGATCCCCTTATGCTTTTGTAATATGAATATCAAGTGGGAGAATGTAAGGATTGTGTGTTTTATTAACCGTGCATACCCTAAGGTCTATTATAACTTAATTATTCATAGATGGGTAAATAATTAAGGTATCTCTAAGAATCACTAAGTCATGGATAAATGAGATACATGTCGGTTACTAAAATTGTTACCTACACTCCTAAAGGAATGAATCTGCTATAGTGCTAGGGAAATTTCATTTCAAAGGCGGATTAATCCCCTCATCAATAGAGTGTGAATAATCACAATCCAATTGTTAAGAGTGGGTAATATCTCCTTCACTTTAGGCTTAGCTAAACCTATCCTAAATTACCCTTAGCTAAATCTAGGAGGGTTTTCCTAGAGGTATCCTTAATAGGATTGATCACAAATAAAGATAGATAAACTAAAATTATTGTAGTAGTGCCCAATGTATGCTCAACCTCAAATGTTGTCACTATACCAAAGACTAAACTACCACACATAAAATATTACTTAAAATGATTAGAACATCATTGTACAAATGTAATATGAAGGTATGAAAACCATGGTTCCTTAGGATGATAACACTTTTGTGACTCATTATAAATGCTTCCTTGGATGAATCCATGAATCATGAGATATATACATATTTCTAACCTTCTCTTAAACTAATGGTGAAATATGTTTTTCATTTTGAGTGCACAATCGATCATAAACTTACATAACTGATACTTAATCGATTGGGTTACAAAGTCAAAATTTACCAAGAGAAACAACACTTTGAAACCATAATTTAGGATATGAGATATGTATATACAAACATAAAATATATGATGTCAAACAACTTAAATACTTAATAATCCATATTTGAAATATAGAAATCTAGATGTAATAAAGAAGAGACCATTAAAAATATTGCAATGAGTTAGAATGATACCACATTCATCACATGTTCATTAAAATCATACCAATAAATATGGCAAGAGGAAACCATAAGCTAGAATGCTATCACAATTCATCACATAGAAGTTCCTTTGAAGATCTAGAAATGACGATAGAGATATTCAATAATTGACATTATTTACAATACAAAGACCTTTTGATTTATAAATTTTTTTACTCTCTAGAAAACTAGACTTACAAGAGCTGGAACCCTGGACATTCATAAACATAGTCTTGTGGAAGGCCAAAAATGATTGTCCCTTTGTCTAGAGAACAAAATTGTATATATAGAATTTTTCTTAGTTACTCAATTGCTTACAAAAATTTAATGGAGAATAGGAGGTCATAAATGTGGTGTGCAAGACAAGAAAAAAATCCCATAAAATCCATGAGAGGGATGATCTAGAACAAGTGCAATGACCATCGATATCTAGAACTCAACCATCAGATCAATGGTAACATGGTCACCCTCATCTTGCATTGTTAAAGAACCATGTGATTTGATGCTCTTGTGATGGAAAATTATTTTTAGGTGTGAAAATCCTCATATTGAAGTAGTTGTAGGAGCCAAATCAGGTTATTAATGGAATTCTAAGAAGATCTAGTGAGTGATGGAGGTAATTTGAAGGAAATGTGGAAATTTGATGTTGGATGGGAGGTTAGAATTGAAGATGTAATGTTTCATTGCAAAAATAGAGATCATGACTAGACATGGGAATGGAAGTCTAGAAGTGTTAGGATTAAGGTTCCATCAACCTTACAAGTAAATCCTAAGTATTTAATTAAGCTTAATATTGTTTATATAAAATTCATAAGGGATGAGGGATTCATCATCAACAATAATTATTTTTATCAATAGTACTTATTGGTATGGTAATTAATTTTCATTGGGAGTTGGTAACTAGTTATTTACCAACATGAAGTTACCATTTACCCTAAAATAATCTTTTAAGGTTAAGGTTGTTTGGATGCCTTGGAACTCCCAATGAGGTTGTTTAACACTTGTTCAATGCTATTTTGGATGGTTATAAAACCTTCACATGAAGAAAGTAACCACCTTGCAAGATAGGAAAACTTAGGTGTCCATAAGGAAAAATTAGTTGTCCACATGTAAGAAGTGATTAATGGAGTTACAACCAAGATTTTTATATGCATTAAATACTTTGATTTATCCAAGGTAGGTGTTATGATATGATAAACAACTTGGTTTCCCCATTTAGAGGGTGAAAATTTTATATAAATAGAGGTTATGGTGGTAGAAAGATAACACTATGAGTTAGATTGAAAACTCTATTTGTAGGTGTTGAAGAGGGTAAATTAAGGATTGTATCTAATATTTATTCTTGAAGATAATAAAAATTTGGGCCACTCTTCTTTGTGGAGTTTTTCACAAAAGGGTTTCTCCACATAAACACATTGTTATGTGTTTGTTCTTCTATTCCATATTTATATTTATGTTGCCAATTTAATTTCTTGCAATCTCTATTTGGTTATGCACTAATAAAATCATATTTATAGTTGAATTAAGACTTTTATTTTATAGGTGTTCACCTTCATTTCTAACTTTTGGCATTAGAGCCTAGCCAAATTTTCTCCATGGGTGGAATTATGAAGGTATTTTTGAGTTGTAATGGGAGTTCTAGTTGATCTTGTTTTGTAGATTTTTGTGTAGAATCCATGGCTACATCCTCATCTTTCTTGGACATTGATAATTTCAATGGAAGTGGTTATTAGCTATGAAGGATCTCCTTGAAGAGAGGAATCAATGGTTGGCAACAAAAAAGGAAAATAAACAAGATAATATAGATCAAGCTGAGTAGGATAATATGGATAAGAAAGCATGAGGATCAATCCAACTTTGCCTTATTGAATATTTCTAAAGAGAAAACAAAATATGATTTGTGCAAATAGTCAAGTGAGATCTACCAAGCAAAATTTTCAGTAAATAAGTTATATTTGAAAAGAAAATTATTTTCTCTTAAAATGAAGTAGGGTGATTCAATAGTAGAGAATTTAAATACATCTAATTTGATTTTGATTCAATTAGCTTATATTGATGTTAAGATAGATGAAGAAGATAAGTGTATTATGCTTCTATGTTATTTTTTTGAGTCATGGGAGAACATGATTCTTGATTTCAATTCGAACCTTTCAAAAATTGCAAAGATGGAAAATGTGTTAGGAATATAATCACAAAGCAATATGCAATAAAAATAAAGAAATAAAATCTATAAATATCACAAAACACAAACACACACACACACACACACACACATATATATATACATGGTACACCTAATATGGGCTATGTCCACAGAGAAATAATCAAATCCTTACTTTTATTTATCCAAAAAAATGAAGGGATAAAACCTACGACACATCCATTATAACTTCCTCTTCTCTCTATCACAATCTCCTCACACAATAAAAAATAATACTCAACCTATTGTAACTTGGATTTGTACCCTTGCCAGGTGCTTGAATCAACAATCCAATGAAACATGGAAACACTCCAGGGCCTATGGGTTGCCCATAGCTTGGAGTGAATCTTTTAGAAATTAATGTTCACATGTATTAGAATAATAATGTACGAGAGTGAGTTGTAGTAACAACTCACGTAATTATTGTGGATGTTAGGAATATTATGTTCGTTAGATTTGTTAGAATGTTTATGGTTTGTATAAGATATTGGTTATGTGAATACTAAGAGTTGTTAAAACAACTTGTATATTTAGGAGTTACACACAGTTGAATCCAAAAGCCAAGCATTGTAACTTCATGGACTGTGGAAAACTCATGCCAACTATTTAGGAGTTGTTATAGAGGTTTCCTATAATATAGGATATGGAAATCCTATATATATGTAATAGCCTATTGGATGAAAAGAAGGGAGATGGAGAGTATTATTTGTTTGTTAAATATACTACCAATTTCCAATAGGATATTAGAGTATAGGAGATCATGAAATTAATTTCTTATTTTGTTGTTTCGTCAAGTTTTAAAATAGTGGCATGAAAATCTGCCATTCCTAAGATTATGAGTGATCCCAATGATCTCTAATTAGAGATCATGAAATTAATTTCTTATTTTGTTGTTTCGTCAAATTTTAAAATAGTGATATGAAAATCTGCCATTCCTAAGATTATGAGTGATCCCAATGATCCCGTGATCTTTAGAGATCGTGGAATTAATTTCTTATTTTGTTGTTTTGTCAAGTTTTAAAATAGTGGTATGAAAATCTGCCATTCCTAAGATTATGAGTGATCCCAATTATCCCGTGATCTTTAATTATTATTGGTAATCTGAAGCAAATTTAGAGATCTCAACAGATTAATATTATGAGAGGCTAATCAGAGGCCACAAGCTTATTTTTCAAAGAGAATGTGAGGCATGCATTGCATGTGGGTGGCTTTGTAGGTGCTGCTACAACAAACCAGTTGAACTTATCTCTTCCTTTATCAAGAGATGTTGAGTGAGTGAGGCTCTCCAACCCAGATAAATGGATTGATGAAAAATGGCCGGTTGTTAGAAGTTTCCCTGTGTAGTGTTGATTGGAGTCGATTAGAGTCTACCACCATTTGCTCCGCCGATAAGAGAAGGTATTCACAGATCAAATTTTGTGTAGAGTCAAGAGTTGCATGTCTCAGCCATCAATTGCCAATGTAATCTACCTGGATCCTCCCCCCTACTTTGTATTATTGTTTTTAATGTGAGGAGGATCCTTTGCGCCTATTCAGAGCAATTGTGAAGAAATTGATATTGCAGATCGAGTATTTTTTTATGTCAATGATCTTAGAATATCCTTGATCATTTTCATCTATAATGGCCACAACAATAATCTGAAGCCTCGAGCTATTGCGGAAAGCCATAAAGAAAGTCGTGGGGTTGTAGCTTGTACAAGGTGCACCTCTATTCTTGGATTTGTGCTACAGGAGATCTACACGGTGGTCTTCACTTGCTTTCCATGTCGAGGGAGGCGTAGACATGGACCTTCCTGCTAGGAATTATTTTATTAAGTCAGGTCCCGATCTGTGGTGCCTCGACTTTGCTCAAGCGAGGGAGCTGCCATTAAATACCTATATTTAGTGTAATCCATTTACCGTTTCCATCCTTGTCCATGGGCAAAGTAAAGGTGAGACTTCACCGTGAAAGTAAAGTTTGGCCTTATGTTTTCTATGTCGCGCTTTGGAAAAAGAAATGGGTATGCATGGGAAAGTTAAAAAGGCTTTATCATCGATGAATTTTACATAGCGTTTTGTAGACGCGAGGATGGGGGATTTAAGTTTGGGGGCGGCAGAGGGCTGGTAGGGTGCTGAAATACATATAATACTTGAAAAAATAGTTATAAGAAGATGTATAAGTATAAGAATTATACATCTTTGAGTCAACTAGGAGTCCCCTAAACGTCCTCAGGACACCCCAACATCCTCAAAGTCCTAGTGGCATCTTGGAGGCAACGACACTGGTGGTGGGATGGTGGGTTAGTGGAGGGACGTCCCCACAAATCCCGAAGTCTCTGAGATGTCCCCGTCTAAGAAACACAAGGTTTTTTGGGGGTGACGCGTCCCCGTGGAACATTGATTATTATGAAAAGGTGAAGAAAATATGTGAAGAGGAAAAGTTTAAGATAATAGGAGATTGAATGATAACTTTTAAGACTAGAGTTAATTTTTATCATTTTGTTTAGAATAGGGTCTATTTCATGAGTTATTAATTATCATGTGTCAAAGTCTAAAAGTGTCAAAAAGTAATAAAAAATAAATAATAATTGTCTCATTTGTAAATGGATGCATTATCACTTGTACACGACATTCATATTGCAGGGGCATTCTATAATTTAGCATCAAAGAAAATTTTGCTAAGAAAGTAGCAAATCAAATTGGAGGTTGGAGGCACAAGAGGTTAGAGGACACTCGACATTCTCTCGTTAGCCACCAACAACGAGGTTGCCTATTAGCTTTGGTGGCATTTTATTTTCTATTGTGTGGCAATGATAGTTTTCTATTTTGTTGGATCGCTTGGTGGAACTTGATAGGGCTATTTAATGCCCTTGCTTTGTAACTTTTATTGTTTTAATAACCCCTCCTTGATGTTAAACAACAATGGATATTTCTATTCATGTATTTTATTTTCTTATGTATCCTCCTAGTGTAAAATATTGTAATAAACAAAAGCACTAGTGTAATGTAGTTTGTGGATCTTGGAAAGGTTAGTGGCGATCCAAAACACCTTATGATGTGAAAAGATGAGTGTGATCTTGTTCATGTCCAAGTTTGTGGTAAACCTATGTGAAAACCATGAAAGGTTGAGGAGAGGTGCCTTTTTGAATCAAGATCGTGAGTCGCAAGACTTTGGCTTACTGCAGTTGAAAGTGTTAAGTTTGAAAGAAGGAGAATGTGGACATCATTCACATTGTAAATAGTTGTATAGGAGAGTAGCTAGCTATAGATATCCTTTGATTGTCAAACTTCTTGGAAGTGTGGTTGGTCAATGATAAGTTCACTAGAAGTGAAAGCGGGATAGGTTCTCGTATGTAGGTGATCATGTGTAGCAAGATCCAAAATAGCAGTATGTAGACCTAAAATTATGCATAGGAATATTATTATGTTTCCAACTTGTGTGATGTTCACGCTAAGGGGGAGTATTAGAGATTAGTGTACACATGTATTAGAATAATAATGTGTGAGAGTGAGTTGTAGTAACAAATCACATAATTATTGTGGGTGTTAGGAAAATTATGTTTGTTAGATTTGTTAATATGTTTGTGGTTTGTATAAGATATTGGTTATGTGAGTATTAAGAGTTGTTAAAACAACTCGTATGTTTAGGTGTTGTTATAGAGGTTTCCTATACTATTAGATATGGGAATCCTAGCTATATGTAATAGCTTATTGGATGAAAAGAAGGGAGACACATAGTATTATTTGTTTGTTAAATCTACTACCGATTTCTAATAGAATCACCAAAGAGGGTTGTTCCCTTTGGGACTTCACCTAATTTAACCTATACTATTGTTGCATGCTGAGAAAATGGGTGAAGGAAACATGAAATGAAACCTAAGACTAATAAGGTGATGCACCAAATAATTTTTGAGACATATATAGTTGTCTTTGCACACACAGTTGATCAATGATAAGGTTTTTTCATGCACAAATTAGAGATTTTATATGCCCATGCATCAATATTTTGTAAGAAGGTTATGATATTCACAATCTTAGAATGAAAAATCTAGTATCTCTTCATAGCTTTGGATTGTTTTAATCATTTACACAACCCACGACCTACAATAATGCATACATTCTCTGCCTAAAGGTGTTGATAATGAGATAGAAAATCAAGGATTATCACATACATCACAAGAAATTGCATCAATCATTTGGTTGTACACAATAAAAATAACTTTTGAGAAGGAAAAAAATAATTAAATTTATTGATTGAAAAACTATTTACATACTATTGTACATGCCTACATAAATAGTTACAAAGTTGTCGTAGCTTGAAAGAACCTTCAAAAAGTTAGAATACAATGGATAATAATAGCTAGAACTAACTGAAAATCTGCCCTTAGGCCTCTTAATATACTATCCAGTAGCTTGCTAAATATTAGGAACATAGTGTTGCAAATGAATGACATGTGTTTGCTTCAGTTTTTTGGGTCAAAATTTCTTAGGTTTCAAGAACTGTTGTCACTATTTTTTAGCCCCCTAAAATGCTCCAAGATGGTGTTTAAATTTGAAGAATATTTACTCACTTTGACCTCTTTCATTAATGATCCTTTTGGAATTTTTCTAGATGCTCTTAACTGCCTTAAACTGAGTCAAACTTCCTCCTATATTCTCTCAATTTGTTGCACAACTCACCAAATAGCTCTAGATATCCTCCAATCTACCATGACTCTTCAAAAACTGATATAAACACAATTGCACGCTTTTAGGAACATGTACAAAATTTGAAAAAGATTAAAACCTTCTTAGGGGTGTGGGAGAATTTCAAGGCTAGAAATTGGCACATGTGGCACTCTTTCATAACCTCCTCATCTTCATGTCTTTATCATTCTTCAAGTCTCTGACATCTGCAAACTTGGCATGATGATGCTTGGCTTCAAGACTGATATAAATTATGGAAATTTTCCCACTCTTGTTGATTTCCATTCCTTCCTTTACTTTGATAGGAATCTTGTCCATGCCTAATTTCCTCATGACCTTTTATCTTTAATCCATTGTAGATTGTCCTTATGATTAAGTCTCTTACTTATTTTACTATCATACTTAATGTTCATATCACCAAATCTATAGGTTTCTATTTAGAGTCACTATCACTATAGGTTCGCATTCATCCTCAACTATCACTAGGTCTATCTTCATGATAGGATATTGTCCCTGACTAATAGGCTTGTATACTATCTTGAAAGCCCAAGATACAATATTGAAATCAATTTCTTTCTTTACTTGTGTTTTAGAAAATCATATTGAAAGTATTATAGAAATGGAGAGAATTTCATTGTAGCAGTCAAATTTAGGGCCAATAACCAATATTTTGGGCATCTATAGATCCAATGGAAAGCCTTAATCATCATTCACGAGTCATGTGACTATACTTATTATATGAATAATTTATGATTAATATTTCATGACTATGCTATCTTGATTGCCATCTAGGTTTTTTTCATTGATCGTTCCTTTTGTCTTTTATCCACGGTTCAATTTTTCATGAGGAACTGTTACTTAGTAAGAATTGTCATGAGCGTACTGCATCTTGTCACTTTTAGACAAGATTCTCTTATATTTTTAGACTTCTCTCTTGATTGTCCTCTATCCTTTTCATTATAAGATTTGTGCTTGTTTCATTAGGCCTTACTTCCATGCTTTTCATCATGCAAATCTTTTCATTTACTTTGTACACAATGTAATTTTGTAATTCCCAATTAGACATTGTAGGAGAGTCACTCTCATTTGGTATGCATTTTCCACTCCATACTACCATTTTATGATTTTATAATTCTTTTTTAAGACTCATGTGTCTCCAAGTTGATCCAAACTGGCCAACCAAGGGACAACCAATTCATACTCAATCTCTTAATCAAGGTCTTTATAGGCTAAATTTTTGTCACCCCTTATATTTGCTCCATTTTTGGCATTTCATGAACA